>MUZC01003350.1:11669-30866 GCA_002072015.1 Radix auricularia
TTTTTTTTGTCATGGCAGGCTATATATTGAAACAACTCACGTTATCTTTAGTCGTTGCCCCAAACACACTTGTCTTCCTGGGCATCATGGCCTGCCTGAATTTCAGCAGATTGGTCACTCTTTTGGTCATCGTCTGAAAACTTGCCCGCGGGCCAAGGTTACCCACTGGCAGTGACGACCTTGAGACCTTCAGAGTCGCGAGGTCGTCAGACAAGCCGGCCCTGCTTGGGGATCCCTCAACTACAGACGTCTGTGTACTGGCCATGGAGGGCTTTCTCCTGGTCACGGAATCTTCCAGGGACGCAGTGACCCACGGTGACGTGTGGGCAACGACGTGACTCAGATGTCTGCTCCTCGATCCCTCTCGGACGTCGTGACGTCTCTCACTGAGACTGTTGATGACGTCCTCGACGTTCGAGATGGTGTGGTTGCGCCGCAAGGGACGCCTAGACGGTTTGGACTTCGTCTCGATAACAGAATCGTTCTGGTGTACTTTCGTTTCCAGGCTGTGCGCTTGCGGTGGTCGCCCCTTGTTGGTTTCGCCGTGGCTCGTGCTCCTGTGGACACTGACCACATCTTTATTTCGGCCTTGAACTTTGTCCAAACCCATCTCTTTGGAGATTTTCAAAGCTTTTCTTGTTTCTGTTTTCTTGACACTACTTGGAATGTTTTTGTTTTCTTCTGTTTGTTGGCCAGGTACTGGCCGCGTCTGATTCAACATTTTGTCGTTGTAATCTGAAAGAATAGAATTGAAAAACGAAAGTTAATTTTCAATTTGAAATATTTAACAGAAATATCAACTATCTAAAAACGAAAATTAAATATAGTTTACAATCCATTGTATTTCCCAATGATTGCCCCTCACCAAACTCAAACTTAAAAGGACAGCTACATATTTAAACCGGATATTACCCAGTGCAAAACATTACCGTATAGCTTGTGTCGACATTCTATGTCTTGTTTACATTAAAGATGTACTTTTAGAGTTCCTTCGCTAAGGATTAATCCCTTTATTTGTTAAGGGAGCGAGAGAAAAAAATCCCGTGAATTAAAAGGAAGAATTCTCTGCTATTATTCCTGGTCGAATTCGAATTGCGCCTTTGAATTCGTCTTTCCTAATGGAATTCACGGCCGTAACAGGGAAAACAATTCTTAGGGTATTTTATAATGCACATCTAGTTGGTGGAGTGTTAAGTTTCTGCTGAACTTGAAGTGACTTCGGCTTGTCTCGCACCTCTAAGACTGCATTGAACTCGTCAGGTTTGCGAGAAATCGATACACGAGCCGGTCGTCGAGTGCTGTGACGGTTTGGCTGGTGTAATGATTTATTAGCACTTACTCCAACTTATATAACGGTGTTATGGGCAACGCCAGGGGTCTACAATTTTTTTTTAATTTAATTCTTGCCAGCCTTGCGGAAGCAAGATTTTTCAATGATTAAATTTTCGAAAAGCTCCACAAGAAAGGCAGTTACAAATAATAGCAATGTTCTCATTAACACATTAATTATTTAATAGCAACAAAGAAAAATGTGGAAATTCTACTTATTTTAGTTAACATTGCACCTCGTTAAGTTTAATTTAGTTTTTGCTTGATATTTCAAATATCTTTCTCTATTTTTAAATGTAGCTTAATTTAATTTTTTTTTTAATCGTTGGTGCTAAATATTGCTGTTGGTTTTTTTTACGCGCAGTCATCTATTTGTCGGCATCTGGTGTCATAATAACTTAGATGAATCACAAAAAAAAAGGATCTTTTTACCACGCCAACTTTGTGAACCTCTAAATTAAGCTGAAAGGAGGCACTAGTTTCAACCAAAGCGTAGGTGTATTGTTTATGGGCTGTTAGCTTTTGAGAGCACATTTTCTGTAGTTACAGCACGTACAAGACTGACTGTATGTTTAACAAAATATTCTAACAATAAACGTTTGGTCTTTAGTCTGATTCACAGAATACTGCATTTAGGGCACGTTTTTGAAATTAACAATTTCTTGGTATAACCTTGAGGGGAAAAAAACTTCACTTGATATTGTAGTCGTACTGAGGTAGTGATATAGAGCACGGATTGCCAGTCAGTAGTGCCATTACTCAGAAATGTGCAAGTAGAGTTGATATGTGCTATGGTTAACGTTATTTTAGATGAGCCCTTGGCTTTGAAATCCATTTTTATTATATACCTTTGTTCTTTAGCAAAAAAAAATAATTGGATTTTTAAATTCACGGTTTTATTCTAAAAGGGTTGTTTTTTTTAAATTATATCCCTACTCCTAAAATAAAATGCATTTTCTTTTTTGTGGGAGATGTAATACTTTTTTAAACAATTCATATGAGGTATATAAAATGTTTGAAACACTCCTGTAAAAAAAAGAACGCAATAATAATAATAATGTTTATAATCGTAAAATAATAATAAAATGTCTCTCCTAGAAAAGTGAATGTAAATCATAAATATTTAAAGAAATTATTAAATAAATCAAAGAATCAGATAAAGGTGAAAGAATTTATTGTTACTATAGTCAAAATGTAAATAATTTTGTATGGCTCATTTGCTTTATTGACGTTTCAGTGAACAATTAAGTTGATGAGATTGACAACAACTACAGACTCAAACCAATTCATTTGGTTGTCTACGTTCAAAGATTAATCGGTATTACCACGTCAGTGAATTTGACAATGTTTTCTACGAGCTAGTTAAAACGGATAATTCATTTAATTGCAATAAAAGTAGAATCTATAGATCTATAGCCGATTCACGACTTTATTATTCGCGCCACAAAAAATTTAAACAATAACAATTAGAATCTACAATTACAATTTTTAGAAGTCAACAAAGTTTCAAATGTCAAAAAATATTTTTGTATGTTTTTTTAATAAAAAAAACGGTAACGTTTTGTAAGAGACCATGCATATATAGAGGAATTTTTTGTCATCTTCACAATTAAATTTGTCGTTGCTTCAGTAGTTATTGCTTAAAAAATGGTCTTCTTATCTTGTCTGTACAGACGCTCCTTATATACGGAAGATTATTGCGTCCTACTCTTATCTATGGTTTGTGCCTAGTCCTGCATTCTTATTAGAGTTTTAAGTGTTGATAAAGTGTTGGTTTTCCTGATAATTCAAAATCAATTGTTCAAAGGGAATGGTGTCTACTTAAATAAACATCTGCGAGTTCCGCAACAATCTAAAAATGAAGAAGGTAACCCTATTTTCAATGTGTCTAGGTCTCCTCAACCTTCTCCTCATTTCTGCAACGTCCAGGTTAAAGCTTTAGCTGACACCTGTCTCCGATAAACTCTCGTGGAATGAGTTCTGACATGTGGGGCAGTTGTAAATTTCCAGAAACAAACACAACGGTTTGGGAAAATGCTTGCCATTGTCAGCCACGGCGATGTGATGTCGTAAATACACTGTCGTTATCACATGACAGCGGTTCTCTGTTTGTTTTGTTGGGCACCCACCCTCATCCGATCGTTGGTTCGGTGGTAGAGATAAAGAAACAACAACATTTCTTGAACAAGCAAACAAACAAAGAGTAAAAATATATTTTTTAAAGGCGGTTCTTTAAACACTGGAATCCAAAATGATAAAAGTTGGATTTTTCCTTACTGTACTTAAAGCTATATTTTCATGAAAGGTACTTATTGTTCAACTGTTAAGTGAGCTAATTGGCGGCTAAGAAGTTTTAAAAAACTATAGAAAGTCTTATTTAACGTTTTTGGGAACTGCAAAAGTTCTGTAGTTTTACATTTAAATATTTCTTTTAAAATCTAATTTCAAGAAGAGTTAAGAAATTTCAAATTACAATTTTAAAGTTCGTATTAGAATTATTTAATTATGAAGTCTAACACGTTTACACAAAGAATTACATTATTAACTCTCACAAGCTATCAAAACTGCCACCATCTTGTGTTTACCCTTATTTATTGTTGGTCCGTCTTGACCGAAGTGGACTGCTCTCATACAAGTTATGTGTGTCCTTTGGGGGCCTGTGAGTCCAATCTTTGCCCTAAGCGGGCAAGAGATGGTCGGAATTTCATCATGATGGTTTCAAGCACAATCTTTTCCGGTCTCTCTTCTGGTGGATTTGACAGCCTGTTGTTTGTTTGTTTCACAGATTACCGCACCGTTTGGCATAATAAGGCGCATGGAGGCTCGGCCGTGGGTGCTGCTCGCAGGAGTCATGTCTAATGTCACGTCATCAACAAGTCTCAAACAGATGTCTCACATGTTTTGGGGGTTTTTGTTTTTAAAATCTTAATGAAGTATTCTCGGGAGGGACTGAGGAACAAATAATCGCAGAAACTGCTTCATGGTCTCCGACCTTTTGTGAAAATTCCACGTGATGTCAAAGGAGAAACAATGTGATTCGCCCTAAGACGATCAATCAATGGTCCACGTTGTGTCTGTCGTTGATACAACTGCATGGCTTCACGGACAGAAGAGCTATTAAAGAGAAGTTAATGGTGATCTCTGAATAAAACAGGATTCATTGCTCCCTTAGTTTGACAGGCTTTTTACTCTTGGCACGTTATTGGCACGAAGGTGACAGATGATCCACTGGTAGCACTTTTGTTTCAGAAGCCAGTGATTTTATGTCTTATTCCTACTATATCTGGCGTGTTTAGATCTTCTTATTGATGTTTCTGTGTACGCATGTAAGTTTAGGTGTGAGTGTATTCGTGTAAACATGCGCATGGGTATGTACGTGTGTGTGCGTGTCTTCGCATATTGAAGTGCGTTAGTCCATATGTATGTGTGTGTGATTTTTTGTATATGTGTGCTTTCGTCCGTATATGTGTATACGCGCTCTCGTATGCGTTAGTGCGTATTTGTGTGTGATTGTGTGTACATGAGCATGTGTCTGTATATATGTGTACTCATGTGTTTAAATGTATGTGCATATGAGTCATGAGTTATTAAGAGAGGGATTGTGCATGTAGCCAGCCAATTGCATATTCCGTTAAAATATGTTTAAGGACACATTGGACTTGTTCCAAGTATTTCACCTCATAATACTCCGTCCTTTGGTGAGGTAAATGGAAGAACAAATGCCATTGTTGTGGTCGAGTCAAGGTCATGTCATGTTAACCCTAGCAATTGTTTCAGGCCCAGCCCACAAGGGGTCATAAAAACTTGACACACAGCGCTGCAACAAAATGTCGTTTTGCCATGTTGAAGGACAGGTCTTCAAGTTTAGAGATTTCAATTTTGTACTCTAGGTTTATACCAATTCATATACTTTAACTTAACATCCTGATGTAGATAAAAATCTTGCGGAAGTTATTGAAATTTGCCAATGCTTTTTTTTAAATTGTTATTAAAAGCCCGTTAAAAAATGAAAGTGATTTTAAGTTCCAATAATTCTCTACCAAATGATAAATTTCGCAAAATTTTATATGCGCACTTCATTAAGTCAATCGGTTTCATTTGAATTGAGAAAGATTATGTATGTAATTATTTATTTTTTATTCCGTTGCTATTTTGAAAATGTTTAAAGAAGATACTTTTGGGGCTCTGAATTTTATAGCTAAAAACAAAAATAATTTCTTTTTAAAATTTAAAGTTAGATCTAATTCTTTATTTGATTTTAATTAATACCAGCCGATCCGCGTCGTTGCATACGCCGCTAATGATTTAGTGAGGGGTGAAGACTTCCTGAAAAAAAACGCAGTTGTCCCAACGGGTTGGGTTTGGGCAAACGACTGTGAGTGAATGAAAAGAATGAACTCTGGAGAGAACAACATACAATTGTCAATGACTGAAAACAGGTTTTTTAAGAGACAGACATATCTTTTTGAACGTTTGGCCCTGTGCTTTATTTATTGTCATGGCAAAGGCTATCTAAAAGGTAAAGGGCGCGAGACAAAGCTTACAGCCGTGTTGTGAAGTCATGTTCGAAAAGAAAGTGGGAAATGAACGGGCACAAACACTAACATTTTTTAAATTAATAAAGTAATATCTTAGGTGGGGCTGAAACCTACAACCTTCCACGTGTTAGGCGAATGTAATAACCACTACACTACGAACTGCATGTTGTTCTCAAATAACAAAGTAGTTGACCTCAATTGAACGCATCGTTGGTCTCAATGATCCCCCACCCTGTGCACTACCTTTTCTTGCCAGCTGACTGGTCCGTGGGGTTAGACAGCTTGGTGTCCGGCATGGTTGAACAATGAGGAGAATTATATATAAAGATTGTAAATTTCTAAATCTCAGCAGTGGCGTAGCTAGGGTAGGGGGAGGTACCCCTAAGCCTCCACTTGAGGGGGGTCCCCAAATTAGTGTATTAATTTTTTTACATTAAATATTACGCCCCCGCCGGGCATGTGGGGCCCCCAAATTAGGTTAAGCCCCCCGGCCCCCAAACCACTACAAATTTCTAGCTATGCCACTGAATCTCAGCTTTACAAAGTGATTATTTTTAATAAACAAAAGTAAAGAAAGCACTTTATAACTTTTAATAAACTCCGTATTATAGCAACTATGAGTATTGTATTAAGGGTAAAACGAACATTAGGTTTGAAAAGAGAAATTAAGAATAAAAATGAGATCCCAGCTTCAATAACATGATCTTGTTTCATAAGCAGATTTTGTCGCGTCAACTGTTCACATCGACCGAACCGAAAGGTCAACAATCAATATCGCTACCAGCCAGAAAACCCCAACCTGGAAGTCTTTAGTTGAATAATACAGAAACAAGACGCTGAATTTTCCAAATCATCTTCACCTAGACACAAACTTTTTCTAAAAGCAAATGAATGAAGCTTATTTCAAAGATTACCCCATTGCTGTCCTTGTAAGTAAAGCTTTGATTTCTTTGGGTTTTTTTTTGTTTTTTTTTTAAATATATTTAAATCTGCTATAGGAATAATGACAGCCAAATTTTAATGACGAAGATAATGAATTGTGAAAAATTGCAAGAAATAACTGAGACCAACCTGATATTAATAGAAGACGAATGAAAAGAAACGACTTTGGAAACGAAGAAGCGATAACACAAAAAAAACCCTACTGTTTTGATATCATCGTTATGTCATTTAAACACACAGATTAATTGATTTAAAGTCAAATACAAAATTATTTTTAAAAACTTTTAAATAAAGTTCCTAACAATAGTAATACCAGCAAGTCATATTTATTGATCGCCATCGGTTTTGTCTGATAATTGCTCAGCCCCTTTTTTGAAAGGTTAAGGGTTAATAAAATAGCAAAGAAGCACATGATCAGAAAGGAAGCTCCATGTGCAAATAAAAGCAGAGCTTTTTGGTGTTTAGGTTTGTTTATTTATTTTTTTTAAATTTAGGCCACGCAAAGTATGGGCATGTTCAGACATGTTGCAACGTCAGTGGCCTTTTGGAAGCAATCTTGCATTTGATGTTATGAACGGGCATAACTTTAAATATGGTGTGGTGTGGCATAGAGAATATGTTCAGTTGTTCGGATTTTAAAAAAAACAAAAATAAGTAGAGTAGTACAATAATTCTGCTGTTTCTATGGACCTCACGCAATACAGCTTTGTAAATTGTATTGGCATGACAAACAAACATACAAAAATATCAAGTCTCAAAATCATTGAAAGTTAACACTTTAACATCGCCAGCAACTAAAATATGTTTTAAGATGAACATTGTCCTTGTAGTGTTAACAAACGACCACCTGGTGGGATAAAATGACCTGGCATATCATCAAAGAGGCTAAAGGTATCGACAAATATTCTAAGCGCTAAAAGATAAATAAAGAAAGAAAAAAGCTAACATAACTTAAATCACATGGCATGAAACGTTATTTTTTCTTGGTTGTTTATAACGTTAAACTATAAAAACAAAAAACAATTGAAAATATGTATAACCATTACATACCCCTGGTAGTAAATTCCTAAACTGACAGTTTGCATTGATAGAATTCACTAACGGAGAGAGATTTGAATTAATCTTTATAAAAAGCGTTTTGTTAAGATTTAAATTTATGGATCAGTAGATGAAATTACCACCAACAAAAATATATTGTCATGTTTATCTTAGGCTCTTTTCAAAATTATAATAAATAGAAAATTATGTTTACGTACTTGATTTGTGTGAAGAGCAATAACTTTAACACAATTGTTTGTTGGTTTTTTAAATCAAAATTCAACCTGGCAATGCAGGCAAAACATTTTGTGATTTCACCAACAACCAACACGGATATATGACATTTGGCTGGCTACCCAACGTTCACTTGACTGTTAGGGAAACTCAATTCCTTCCACAGATCGATATTTTTAAGCCGCTGAGCGGGCGGCAAGAATCATGCCGGCTTGTTACCACAATAGATCACTTGTCAGTCAGCGACAATGGCATTAGAACCATGGGAAAGTGAGGAGAAAGTGTTGTAGGGAGGACAAATGCAACAGGGGAATGTGCAGTGTTTTTTGTGGTGTATGGATAGGAAAGGTGTATCAGGAAGGTGTGGGGTGTTTTGTAAGGTGTTGATAGGAAAGTTTATTTGGTAGATTAGCGGTGTTTTTTAAGGTATGGATAAAACGGGTGTATCAGAAAGGTGTACGAATGGACAATTCCATCATTCTAGAGAGCGGTGAACATATTAGGCAATATAAATTAAGCAGCAGCATCTTTATCATTGAATCATTTTGAAAATAATGATACTTTTTTGTTCACTTCTATCTCTGAAATCTAACCCTCGTTCATCAGGTCATAAGCCCTACATATTTAAGAGGAATTGTCAGGATCTGCCTTTCACTCCACCGCCAACTTGCGTACATAAACTGACACAAGTCCTTGTACTAAAATGCAACCCTTTATTCTCACAAGTGTCCACTCGTAATCTATGTACAACTCTTTAACTATTAGCACAACTCCGTGCACCTTAACTTCAACATCATATCAGCCCTCGGTCCAACTGACCGACCCCGGGCAACACTAGAGTCCGTCCCATTGACTCTCTAACTCTGTCTTCACTTGTCTCGTTGTCTCGTGTCCCCCGACTGCTGTGACACACCCGAATTATATATGCGACTGGTCTGGACTGACCCTTGCATGGACTATGTCCTCTGATCAACGCCCCACGTTATAATCGCTCACAAAACAATCATCCACGTGAGCTAGGTCTGAACTAAGTCACGAGACATTTACCCGCAGGGATTCTCATACCCCAGACATGAATACCTTTTCGGATGCGACATTATGCTATTTAGATATGTGTATAATATGTTATAGCACTCAATTCAATAACACTGATGTTCTTAATCTTGCGGACACCGTTTCTCTATTTCAAATTCTATGACTTTTTAAACCTCCCTCTAGTCACTTGTCCCTTTGTATCCTTTAAACCCATTCTTTCAGTCAAGTATCCCGGATCTTTTTCCCTGGTATCTTTGTTGGGCTCAATCCCATTCGCTCTCTTTTCTTTCTATTACTCCTCTTAAAGCTAGGAATTTATCCCAGTTTTCCCCACTCATATTTCCAAAGCAATTTCCTCATTATTATTTCCCTCACAATGATGTTTCCGTTGCCCTTTGATTTTAGTTTTTTAAGCTGTGCGCACACACTCAAAAGAAAATAAAGGAATCCCACTTTATCTGCTGTAAAAATCACTTCTGAGATAAAGGCATCGTTTCCAAGGACTCCGGAAATGCCTCATTAGCAACGGTGTCTTGACAGTGGAGAATTCCGATAATTCCGGAGGACATTAAAGCCAGCTCGTAAAATTACCGAAATAATGACGATATAATACTTCTAAAAATTTGTTAATGAAAAAAAATTTAGAACCATAGTTACATCTATATCTTGTTTACTAACGATTAAAAACAATAATGTTTCTAATTATGCATAAGTGTTTTGAGTGACAAGAACGTGTGAAGCAAATAAAAATATTTTATTCAAGAAAGCTTTTACTTGGTTCATTATTTGTTGATTAATAGGATTCGGGGACGTAGCATTTGCGTCAAAGGCGGAGCCTCCTTTTGTAATGGCGTGGATAAAATCTCCATATCGCCTAGAGGTGGCACCAACACCAGCTACGCCCTTGACATAATATCTCCTGGCAATCTAAAACTTAATGTTTGTTTTTTCTTACATTTCATGGGCCTTTGAACAATCGTCACCATTCACCTCAAGTGGAAGATATTACAGATAACAGCTAAAACTAAATACATGAGACCAGTATTTTAAAAAAAAGTAGGTACCGGTACTCAGTGATGGCTTGCCTAACTTTTTAACTTCCAGTTCGCACCCCGATGCAAGCTAAATTACAACATCAATTTCTAACTGCGCTCGTTTTAATTTCTCTAAGTCTTAATTATTACATTCAAATTTTGAAATTTTAAAGGCATTACGTCTTTAAAAAAGCATGACCGGAAATGGGTTAATAATCAATGACGTAACATTACGAATGTGTTCGGATAGCAGTTTCGGATTTTATATTTTAATTCTTATTGCGCGCAATTTTAAAATAATTCAATTTTAACAAATTAATATTATAATAAATTAATAATAAACGTTAAAATACGAGAAATGTAATATTTTTCCCCACATTGATCAAGGTGCCGGTACGCCGTACCGGTGTGTCCCGGCACAAAATAGCCCTGAATAGGACTCAATCACTACTCATTTTCTGCCATGCTGGTCATTGATGAAAAAAATCATGTTAAGCCTGGTCCCTTTTTGGACTCAGGACGTGTTAGCGCATTTTCGTATTATGTATCAGTACTTATGTTAGATATCAGCATTATGTAGTTATCAGTAATTGTGTTTAGATTTTAGACATATTTTTATGAATTTTTAGGAACTCTTGTGTGTTGGTGGTGGTAGGAACTCTTGTGTGTTGGCGGTGGTAGGAACTCTTGTGTGTTGGTGGTGGTAGGAATTCTTGTGTGTTGGAGGTGGTAGGAACTCTTGTGATATACATCATGGGTCTAGGACTTTCATACTTCCAGGAGCTCTACTGCCACTACAAGAGGTCGGATCGAGTAACTGAGTGTTGATGCACAAATGGCAAGTCAGGACATACAAAAAACATATATACATCCTGGGTCTAAGACTTATGGATGCTGAGATCTAGGGTGATGACAGACGGACGGACGGACAGACGGACAAAACGGATACAATAGCGCATTTCTACTTCTCGAAAATGCGCTAAAAATAATATATAAAACTCAAGTACCTCTTGAAAGCAGATAATTCCCCTTGTTGACCGTAGACAACGTCCCGGCCAGGGGCCAGAACTCCCTTCTTCCCTGTGGACAAACATCCTGGTTATTAATTGCTTTAACATCGAATATCTGACAGTAGTGAAAGCCTTATCGGGTAAAAAATGTGGAAATTATCAACTCATTTGTGAACATTGTGACAACTGGTGCTCAGTGGAATTACGCCCTATTGAAAACAACAGCTTGCTCGGTTAAACGTCTTATCAGCCCTTATGAATTTGTGGAGTCCTTCAAACACAAAGATACGTGTACCTATTGACATATTTAGTATAGTTGCCATGGGATTATTATCATTATTTATTTATTTATTTTTGCCACTGTTTTGAGGTCATGTTGGTACTGTTTACTTTGGTTGTAGTTATTACTTTAGCTGTAGTGAATACAGTCATGCATACAGAAAGGCAGGGCCGGTCTTAGTCCACTGCAACCTATGCGGCCGCTGTGGGCCCCGCACTTTCATAGGCCCCACCTATATTAATGTTCTCTTATTATCCTTATTAATTTCTTATCCCTACCCAGACTGAGCCCTGCGCAATCCATTTTGCATACTAAGTCGCATAAGGCCCCGCACTTGCAAAGAGCGGCCCTGCACTAAGGCAATTATTAATCGTTAAAGCTATAACTGTCTTTTCGCCCCTTTCGTTTTTCTATAACTTTATTCAACACAAGTTGAATTACTAAAGAAATAAAACCATCAATCTACTAGAGTAAGTCCTTCAAAGATGATCAAATACCAAATATTTCTTGCTTTCTATTACCGGATCACACCTGCAGTGCATTTTAGTTCCGATCAAGCATACTTATCAATACTGACTGTCATTCCATAAAGTGTCAAGGATATACGGCCCTACTAAATTACATTTATTTATTTATCAATAAATGAAATGTGTACTCTTTTAATTTGTAAACTTTTATTCTGAATGCATTAGTGGACGCTAGGTTTGCAAACTTGACATTAGAAGCGATGTAGTTGTAACCCTAGAGTCCATCACTCAATAAGTAGCAACCGGCCCCATCTCTGGAGGTGTGTCAGGGGAATGGTGTCATATGATATAGTGTTGACGCAAGGATCGCTTACGTCATAGGTATCTTAAATTGACATTTGGGAACGTAGTCAACAGATGTCCGACTGCATGTTTAGGCATGAAATGGCCAGTCTACATTGCACTTTTCTTCTCTTTTGTGATCGGCTATAATGTCACATTAACTGAAACAGTGGTCATGACTTACTCTACGAGTTCTATAACTTGAACATTGCTGTTTAAAGTTAACACCCAATATTATTAAGTATATATAGACACACATATATATATANTATATATACTTGAGTGGGTGGGTGGGTGTGTGTACGTGTAACAAGTTGCAGACATTTAAAAATGAGAATATGGAGTTTCTATCTCCACGTTAGAACACTCTGATCTCTCAAACGATGAGCAACAGAGACCATAAATGATGCTTTCCCTTTAAACTGCTTTCATTTAAGTTTATATCTTCAAACCTACATTTTTAGTCTTCATTTTATTCTCTTCATTACCTTCATTTCATTTTTAGCTCACCTTTCTGTCCCCTCTCTCTTTCTCTCTGTCTCTCTCGCTCGCCCTCTCCCTCTTTCATTTCGTGATGAAATGGTTGAAAGGTCTTTTTTTTTTTTTTTTTTTTTAAAGAACTACATTTATTTTAAGGCTCTTTTCTTGTTAGTACCTCATGATTAGAGACGGAAGTTTTCAGTTAGCTAATGAATGTCTGTTGAAGAAATCAAAAGTGAGTATTCAAAATTCTCTAATTTGATCTATGGCAAACTATAGTAAGTTCCTTGTCAAAAATAATGTTATTATCATTCTTCTTTAACATTAATGTAATTATAATTATTAAAATTGATTTAAGGGAACATAATTTTTATTTTAAATTTTAAATTAAATAATTATTTGAAATACTTTACAGAAAATATTAAGTTCACTACATACCTTAGACTTAGGTTTTGCTGACACGTACGAGAGGCAACTCTTTTTTTTTTAAATCCCTACTTCGTTCCATTGAGACATTAAGAGTAAAATATTTGTTTAGTATTTTTATTTATAAATTTTTAAAATCAAATAATTTAAATTATACAACAGAAAACACTATTGTTATTTCAAAATTTGTGCTCATATATGGTGAAGCCGAAAGTGGTTTTCAATATTTTGTTTTAAAAAATTGTCATGAAGGTTGATGGAGAACGAATTATACGGCCATGTCGGATTGGATGGCTTAAAATCGAAAAAAATTATTCTCAGTTCTTAATTATTCACTTTAAAATTTCAACTGTAGCCTTTAACCGACTACAACGTCGGGGGCCTTCCACAAATACGAGTTCTCCCCGACGTAGACCCGGCACACCCTGAAGTTACTCCCACTCGCCCCGCTGAAGTCCATGGTGTCCGAGAAGTAGAGCTGGGCCCTGTTGGACGTGAACCACAGGTAGCCCCTGTCGTCCAGTTTCAGGCTGTCCACGAAGCTGTAGGTGGTCACGTTTTGAACGACTTCGGTCTGGGTCACTAGGGTCACGCCGGACTCCGGTACCTTCTGGTTTTGCCGGTCCTTGAGGTGCTCCCACCTTTGGGAGAGAAAAAAAAATAATAATTTACGATTCTCGGTCTTTAAAAATTATTTACGTTTTGTAAGAATTCTATCTCTGTATACGATAATTCAGTTACGACGCATACATAAATGAATTGTCGTAAAGGTATACTATGACAATTTGTGGAAGATGCATGTCTATGAAAAAATATAGGTGGGGTGGGGGTGGGAGGGTTTTACAAAATGGCAACATTAAAGAGATTTCAATTACCGTATATACTCGTTCTAAAGCAAACTTTTTTTTTTAATTTTAGCTTGGGGAAAAGGTTGGGGTGGCCTTACAAGCGGGTCATAGGTGATTTCTGCATGATTATATGAAATATCGGTTTTGTTATTGTAGATCATCAAGTTTTTTGTATACATTCTACAAGATTCGACTGCTCTAATTAAAGCTAAAATATATTAATAAACATCCGCACTAACCTTAATTATTCCTTTTATTTATTTTTGTGAATGTTTTAATAATTTGTTTTACAAATTTTGTTTTCAAAAATGAATTTCACTGTATGCGCTTTCACCACCGTTAAAAAAAAAAAGAATTTATCTGATAAATGTTGCCCTAAGAAAGAGCACAAAAACAAAAATAGATAGTTCAAAGTAGTAGGAAATACAAAGAAAAACATTATAAGAAGAAGGGGTAGGTATTCGATTTAGCTTGTAGATTTTTTTTAAAAAGTGTGTACCATTTTGTTAACGCTGTCTATTATGTTTTGAGGTCGAGCGTGTTACACGCAATTTAACTATTTATTATCTCCAAAAGATGTGGGGGTGGGGCTTATGAACGAACGGGCTGTAGAACGAGTGTATGCAGTATTCATAATTTATTGAATGGATTTATTCATATTCGCTAAAGTTGAAAAACAAAGATTAAAATATCAGCGTTCATTAATTTTATTTTTTAAATTTTTGATTTTTAAAAAAATTATTTGTCTAAAAATAAAAAGGTACATTAACTATTGTGATTGGGGAGTGCATGATTTTGAAGCTCACAGAGCGTTTCGGTAATTTAGGTTATCGTTTCGTGATAGGTGAGTTAGCTCAAGTAATTTGTTATCGTGTGTGAATAAATGTACAGAAAACCTGATACCGTTTGCTCCCCGTTTAGAGTATAAACGCACACTCCCCCATCCCATAGTTTGCGTCTAACTGTACTCACTTATAGACAGCATTCAGTGTCAATGCTCCATAAAAGATGCTTGACTGGCCAGATGCAAGACCGTCAGAATTTGAAATCTTCTTGCCAAGTAGGCGGACACTTCCAGCAAAATTCCCGTCTGGTTCCCTGAGAACGGATGTGGGGATCTGGAAGAGTTTTCTGCCACCTATCGGACAATAATAGACGGACAGGAAATCGGGGTCCATGGCAATGCCGTCCACGGGATACGCCAACTGCGTGTAGTTGACGCCGTTGATATCCATGACAGCGTCCTCGTCAGTCCACATGGATTCATGCTTGAATGACCACGACTTGTTCGTCTCTACGTCGAACACGATTATCTGGACGCTCCCGATATCCGTTATGTAAATGTACTTGACCTCCTGACCTTTTCTTGTGACGTAGTCGAGCACGAGGTCGTTGAGGATGCTCGTGTTCCTCGGGGTGAGGCTTTCCGGAAATTCGTGCTTTCTGACGATTGCTCCCTGATTTTTCAGATCGAAGACCACCAATTTCGGAGGGCAAGGGGCGTAAGGGTTCGGTGGACCCCTCCAGGTTCTCCCCACGTCCAGGACATACATCAGACCCGTGTTTGGGTCGGTCTGGCTGGCAAAGGGCGACTGCAGACTCTCACAGTTTCCCAGCTCGTTCGCAGCCAAGCTGGGGAACGGCTGCAGCAGTGACCGACCGTTCTTCACCACCACCTTGTTGAGCCCCGACGGCACCTCGGGCGTCATGCGGAGAGCTGTGACGTAGACTTCGTCGTTGTAGATGTCGATGCCCGAGAGGTGGCTTCTGTTGGCTACGTACCAGCCTCGTTTTTCATAGCTGGACTTGACGTCGTCTGAAGGCCAGTCGTATTCGAGGGTGACCCAGTCGTGAAGAACCTCGCCACGGGTTTCTGGAGGCACTCCGCTTGTAGATCCTAAAGTGACGAGTGCCTGGATGGCAAATGATTCAATCAAAGTGGCCAGCGTCAAACGCAGGAATACCGCGAAGTTCATTGTTATAGCAGAATCCTGAGCTTTTGATCTAGTTAAAATAAATTTAGAAAAGACGTCTTGTTATTAATACAACGTTTTTATTAGCTTGCTTTCGTTCCTTTGTCAGTTTTGTATTATTGTCTGTCCGCAAAATTTCAGTTCTTACAACGTAAAATTAAACCATTTCTGATGGTTCTAAATATCTCAAAATCTTACCACAGATAGATCTTGGATGACAATGTATTGTATCAAAATTTCAGATCGATCGAATGTACCGTAATTAAATTAATGCATTCTTTAGTTTATTTCTTTACAGCATGTGTCCGCCTGCTGTGTTGATGTTCACGTGCCACGGAGTTCATCCCGTGACCCCATTCCCGTTAAAACATTAGAACGTTTGGCGGGCGCTTATGGAGAGTTGGATATGAAAATAAATAGAGTTAATTAAAATAAAAGATTTTAAAAAAAAAAAACAGGTTTTAATAAGTGGACTAAATAGAAGGACATAAATAGAGGTAAAAATAGATTTTTTTTTTTAAAAACATATTTTTATAAATGAACTAATTAGAAGCAAATAAATTAAAACTTAGAAGTTCAAGCACCTTGATTTAATATGACTAAAAAATCCCATTCTAATTTAGAAATAAAACACAACGATAGATGTTTGGGATTTTTAAAAAATTTAAAGATTTACAATTTAGAAGGCAAAGAGAGATCTATATGTGAGAGAATGAGTGAACTGCATATGTAAAACTTTATAAGACCCCCCCCCCGCCCCACGTTTTTATTCATATTTAATCAAGGTACTTGAACTTATAAGTTTTAATTTATTTTATTCTTTTTAGTCCACTTATAAAAAACACGGTTTTTTAAAAAATCTTTTTTAACCTCTATTTATTTTAAGCCTAAAGTTTTAAACATTTTTTATAATAACTACGGTAATTTTTAATATTACTCAACCGAGATGAATACTTGAAATAATTTCCACTACTGGGATTATTATTTTCCAAATTTTAGCAAATCTTGCAAGTCCGCTACCGATCCAAAGTTCACAACAGATATTCACGTAAAACAAAAAGAAATTTAACAACCAAACTAATTCGAAAGGTTATTGAAATTTCATATATGGCTTTGTGGAGAACAATGATTTCGCGACCTTCACCTATACCTTAAATTAATCTAACCTGATGTCTTATTATATATTTTGTTTGTGCTGGACTAACACAGCGTGTGTACTTATATTTTTAATGTAACTTTAATGTAAATTAATTTAAGCCAATAAAACAACTTAAAATAAATCAAACATATCTCTGTTCAGAGAATTTGTGTTTAACTTATTTTGAAATTATTCCGGACATCAAAATCTATTTTATTATAGATGTAATATTAACTAAATGCGTGTTATAAAATACTTACTTCAAAGACAACGTTAAATAAGACACGGCTGGTTCACTATAAACACAAATGATATTTAACTTTAACTCTTCTGCACTTATGTAGACATTTTTTATAACTTTGGAAGAGTTTCCTTTTATCTGCTCTAAGGTGTTTCTAGGACAGAGTTTATCTTGATTCTTACCATAACGAACAAAGTTTATTTATATCACAAAACCATCGCTGCTTTTTTTTTTTAAATTTAATTTATCTTTTAAACATGTATTTGCATTTTTGTAGTATTGAGTTCATGTAAGTTGAATAACAAATTTGTAAATAAGGCGTAGCATTATTAGTTTAGTTCATATATAATTAAATAAGGTAGACCACTAATCCCTTGAGGAGAACCTGGAAGAGTGCACCAAACATTTACGCCCCCAGCACGCCGAAAAAAAAATTTGCTAACTCACTAAGGGTGTGTTTAGGGATATACGGCAAGGGCAGATTAAGACTGTACGGGGCCCCGGCTGCAATCAAACGGGAGCCCTATCCAGCCAGCGTCCTTTAAAATAAAATAATTGCTAACAGCTAATATAGGACTGTAACTAAATATCAATAATGGAAAAAAAACGAACACGAAGAAATAACTGTTTGAAGTGTTCGCCGGTATGTTACAGTTGAGTGTGAAAAGAAAATTTAAAATAAAAAAATTCCACCACTGGGAACCGATCCCGACACCGCTTGAATCGCGAGCCTATACGGCCATCAATAACGAGAAATTTTAAAAATATAGTCTATATTTTATATTATGTTCTCTTAGTGAGCCAATCAAATTAAGTTTTTCGATTATTAAGACTATCAGGTTTGAATAACGATCAGTTTAATAGATAAGATTGATAAATTTAAATATATTTTCAAGGGTTCGTGCTAAAATTTGTACACTTTTATTATACAATATAAAAAGTTTGGGGGCCCACAAACCGTCGGGGGCCACTGGCTATAGCCCGTTCAGCCCCCCCCCCTTAATCCACTACAGATATACGGTTTATCTTTTTCAAACGACAAATGACTACTGCTTAAAATTATTAACACCAGAGTCAGGGGTGAAGCGTTTAACTTTAGGACAATTGTCTGGGTCAGTCTCATTTTTTTTTGTTGTTGTTGAAAATGTCTAATTATGCACTAATCTTGATATTGGATCCCCTAGTCACCATTTTTCGTGCAATTATCTACTTCTTAGAAGAATAGCTGTTTTCTCACCATATTTTTTATGATTATGTTTTACACGCAATTATTATTTTTGTCTAATTCAGATCATGTCAGATGTCAACGGAAGTCCAAGTGGTAATTTAGTTTGGTACTAAATGATGCCCAAGTGTTCGAACTGAAAGTGAACGTCTAAGATTCTTAAAAAAAACAACAAATTACACAGACTATTTGTGTAAGGAAACAATAAATTAAAGCTTTATTAACAACTAATACAATTAATGGTAGACGTTTCGGCTCATGCCTTCATCAGTACAAAAACAATAACATGTACTTACATATATATATTAAAATTAAAACATATTAGTGTATATGTGATAAAATGAAAAGAAATGAAAGAAAAAAATAAAAATAAACACGGACATAGAATATAAGAAAAAGGAGGAAGTTGAAGTATCTAAAGTAACAGTGAAAACCACAACGGGAAAACGATTTTGCAGTCAGGTAAAATTGTGGATTTGGTTAATTCCATATGGAGCCAACGTACCAAATCGTTTTATGAGTCTATTTTCCATGTGGACTCTATCATGGGTATTGGTTGCATATAGAATACCAGTAACTACAATATCCAAAATGCCATCGTGGTCAACACTGTTAAA
>MUZC01003350.1:30957-46222 GCA_002072015.1 Radix auricularia
TATATTAAGGACACTAGCCATATGCTAAAATCACTGGATTCCTTGGTTTTACCGGATGAAGATCACCTCCTATTTACAATGGACGTTTCTTCATTGTACACGTCAATTCCACATGCTGATGGCCTCTCTGCAATTTCCTTTTTTCTAAACAAGAAGGCAAATCTTAAGTTCCCAGCAAGTGCCATACTACGATTGACCGAGCTGGTCCTAAATTTAAACTCGTTTGAGTTCAACGGACAGTTTTTTGATCAAATTAGTGGAGTTGCCATGGGAACAAAAATGGGACCAAGTTATGCATGCATATTTATGGGCCATTTGGAACACCTATGGAATAAAAATTACAAAGGTATTTGTCCAGAGTACTACAAGAGATACATCGACGATTGTATTGGAATAACCAAAATGGACATGCAGCAATTGCAAAATTTTATTGACTTCATTGGTGGCTTCCATCCTTCAATAAAATTCACATCAACTATTCATAGGAGTACTGTTAACTTTTTGGACATACAAATAAAATTAAAAGAAAACAAAATATCAACATCCATCTTTTACAAGCCTACAGACAGCCATAGTTTCCTTCTATATACATCGTCCCATCCTCAATCGTGTAGGAACTCTATCCCATTTTCACAACTACTAAGACTTAAAAGACTCTGCAGTGATGAGGCAGACTTCTTGGAAAGAAGTGATGAGATGCTGGACTTTTTTAGAAGGAGGTCATACCCGGAAACAATCTTAACATCAGCTGTCAATAGAATTAAAGGCATGACCAGACAGGACACATTTACATCATCTGTTCACGATCAATGTGATAGATGCAAATTTGTTTTAACTTTCCATCCCCATAATTTTAAGGCCCGCCAGGTGATTCTCAAAAACCGATCAATCCTTATGGCTGACCCTCTAACTCAGCAGGTCTTCAAAAAACCTCCTCTTTTTGCTTTCCGGAGAGATAAAAGCCTCAGAGACATACTTGTAAGAAGTCACCTTCCCACAATGAAAGCACATATTGGAACAAAAGGTTGCAACCGTAACCGTTGCAATACTTGTCCATATGTGGTTGAAATTAACAAAATTTCTTTCCCTCTTGAACAATTCTTAATAAAAGATGAATTCACTTGCACCAGTCGCAACGTGATTTATGCAATTATTTGCAAGAGGTGTAAAAAAATTTATGTGGGTGAGACAGGTCGTCGTCTTGGAGATCAGTTTAGAGAACACCTGTACAATATCAATAAACAGACTCAGTGTCCTGTGTCTAAACACTTTAACAGTGTTGACCACGATGGCATTTTGGATATTGTAGTTACTGGTATTCTATATGCAACCAATACCCATGATAGAGTCCACATGGAAAATAGACTCATAAAACGATTTGGTACGTTGGCTCCATATGGAATTAACCAAATCCACAATTTTACCTGACTGCAAAATCGTTTTCCCGTTGTGGTTTTCACTGTTACTTTAGATACTTCAACTTCCTCCTTTTTCTTATATTCTATGTCCGTGTTTATTTTTATTTTTTTCTTTCATTTCTTTTCATTTTATCACATATACACTAATATGTTTTAATTTTAATATATATATGTAAGTACATGTTATTGTTTTTGTACTGATGAAGGCATGAGCCGAAACGTCTACCATTAATTGTATTAGTTGTTAATAAAGCTTTAATTTACTGTTTCCTTACACAAATAGTCTGTGTAATTTGTTGTTTTTCTTAATAAAAAGCTTTATGCAGTCCTATTCTGTATGATCACTAAGATTCTTAACATAATCTACTTGTATTTATTTTTAACACATTTGCTGCACCTGTTTTCGCTGCGTAATGTATTAAAAATTGTATATTAGATTCTACCTATTCGTCGGTATTTTATTTCCTTAATTTTCAAAAATTATTGACATTCCAGAATTCTCTCAAAACGCTCTGTATCAACAGGTCAAACCATTCTCCGGAATAAACCCCGGGGGTTAAACTTGCCAAAGTCAAACTATACCCTCACCCAGGCCAGACTATACCTCTCTGATAACATGAGTAACAATAATAAACGAATGAATGACTAACTACCGGTATTTTGTCACTCTATTGGCAGATGCAACGTGCTCCCGAAGCCAATGCGGAAAAAATTACTTGAAAGAATAAAAACAGTATTATTCTGGAAAAGCAAAATTGCTAGGAATAAGAGTCGAAAAAGCCATCACTTTCCCTTTGGATTCGCCTCTGTCCATTGTATGTCGAACCACTAACTGATATTGACAAATTATCTTTTCATGACAAAGCTAAATTTACATCTAACCACTTTGCCCCACTTTAAAAAACTGAGGTCTAAAAAAACAGCTATTTTCATATCACAAGGGAGTTGCTGACTTAATCAAAGTGGACCGCGGGGCCTAGATACATGATCATTTAATCTAATCAGTTCTAGTTGTATTTTTAGGGTTGTGTTAAATTTCACACTTTTTCCATTTTGATAACGTAGGGACAGCGGCGATTTTACAGCATTGTGGTTTATAAACCATTGGTAGCAGAACTTTTATAATTTGCCAATAGCATTGAATGTAACGACACAAACAAAAAGAGACAATGTATATATTTCTATAGAAACAACAATTTTAAAAAAACAACAACAAAGGTTAATTATTTTTCTTATACTATAGACTATAGAATTTTGACTCTTGTGTTCAATGCTTTATGTAAATTTTGTAAAAAAATAAATTTTATTCATGGATAAAATCAATTTATTATACACCGTTTACATTCCACATCTCATTTAGCACGACAATAATTGTAGCTTTAAAAATTGCATTGATTAGAGATAGTCGTCTTTAAATGTCTTTAAAATTAATCATGCTGTCATCAGAAAAGAGTTGGCTGTATTCAGACTAAAAGGAGGTTTGTCATCAGAATAGAGTTGACTGTAAGCAGAATAAAAAGATGTATGTCATGAGAAAGGAGTTGGCTGTCATCCGAAATGGGATTGCTGTTATCAGGAAGGAGATGGCTGCTATCAGAATGGACACGTTAGTCATCAGAATAAAGATGGCTGTCATCAGAATGGAGTTTGTTATCATTACAATTGAGATGGTTGTCATCAGAATGGAGATGGTTGTCATCAGAATGGAGATGGTTGTCATCAGAAAGGAGTTGGCAGAGATCAGAAGAGATCACAACAGATCAGCAGAGATCAGAAGGGATCACAAGAGGAACAGATCAAAACGGAACAGATCGGAACAGATCAGAGCAGAGATTATCCCTAGAAAAGTAAAAAGCAGCATGCACGATGATGATCTGGCTCTCCTTTGCACAAAGGAATACACAGGCACTTAAAAATTTAGGCTACAAGAAGCACTGAACAACCCCAACCTATGGTCTAAGAAATGGGGTATGTCCATAAATTCCAAAAATACACAATATTCTCCCTTTCAACCAAACAACATAACGTCAAACTAACCTTAGACAAAACAATAATCTAGGAGTTACTTTTGACCCATGGCTAACCTGGAGAAACCAAATAGAAAATGCACAAAAAAGGGGGAATCCAAAGACTGGCACTGGTGAAAAACTAGCTAGATCAGACTAGGGCGCAAACCACTCCATTCTGAAGAAAGCATACACCAGCTATATAAGACTTACCCTAGAATATGGAGCCACAGTGTAGGGCACGGCAACAAAATCGAAGCTCCAAAAAATAAGACAAAGTTCAAAACCTAGGGCTAAGAATAATAACAAGAGCAATGAAAACTTCCCCAATCAGAGCCATGGAGGAATTAGCTACCCTAAGCTCTATGACAGTTTGACGAGAAACCAAAACCTTAACTCAGTTCACCAAATTAAAAGCATCAGGATATCACCCTCTAAAACCCAAGCTGCAAAATCCCACTCAACAAAAAAATCCATAGATCAAATTTTAGACAAGAAGCCAAACTTCAAAAAAAAAAAACACATAAAATTGATAACATCGTGATTGAAGCGACGCAACCCCACAGCCACTTCCCACCCTGGGACCCAAGTCCACCTCTAAAAATCAGAGAAAATTTAAGCAACATAGGAATAAAATCTTACTACACAACTGACATACTGAGAGAAACAGTAAAGAAAACATCATCAGAGATCAATACCCTGAAAATTCCTGGATAAGAGTCTACACCGATGGCTCTTCAGAAAAAAAAAACACACAAAAATGGAGGAGCCGACATTCTTATAAAATGGCCTGTATGGAGCACACCTTGAAAATCAACTGCCATAGAAAGCCTCTCAGATAGCACTAGAGCATAAAGAAAAGCACTAGAGCTTGCTGCAAAAATTCTAAGAGGTTACCCCCACTCCAAAAACAACCAGATAGATTTTCATCCTCACTGATGAAAAAAAAAAAAAAAAAAAAAAAAAAAAGTGCCCGAGTTTCTCCAAAATCCAAACAACTCGATCAATCAGTCACTCAATATAATATAGAACTATTAAATCTAAGTAAAATAACAAAAGAACTTATTCTCAAATGGATCCCAGGACATGTGGAACTTGAAGGAAATGACGCAGCGGACTCCTTGGCAAAAAATGGAAGCAAACAAAACCTGACAGACCAACCCCTACACCCCGAAGAAATAAAGGTGTTTCTCAAAAGCAGTGAAGCTGTAAGATGGTCCTAGCCAGAGGCGTCACTAGGGTTGGTGTCACCCGGGGCGGTAGCTCATGGTGTCACCCGGGGGCAGTAGCTTCTGGTGTCACCCCGTCATGATTTAACCCATAGAACTCCTCCGAGTTTTCCAGTGCCAAATAAAGGGAATATATAGAATTTTACAGTCTGGTGTCATCCCCCTGATGGTGTCACCCGGGGCGGCCCGCCCCCACCGCACCCCCTAGCGACGCCACTGGTCCGAGATCAAAATAAACCACCCAAAAAGCGATTAATTCTTTAACTCCCCCCCCCCCACACACACACACACAAACAATCTCAAAACATCACTTTCAGGTTAAGGACGGGCCACAACAAACTTAGGCAGCACGTTTTCCGCAAACTTCGAATTGGGAAAAGCGAAATGTGCCCCTGCGGGACAGCAGCAGAAAATACGGAACATGTGCTGCAAAACTGCCCTCTGTACCACCATGCCCTAACAGCCATATGGCCCCAGGAAGCTACCCTCGACGACAAACTATATGGTGGACTGATCCAATTGACAGCCACAGCGCAGTTCATCAGTGTTAGAGGGCTTGTGGTCTACATCCTCCTTCTAAAGATTTTGAGAACAGGGTAGAAGAAGAAGAAGTTAATAAAAAGTGGGTAATAATAATTAAATTAAAAGGTCAAATTTATATCAAGAAAGGAAAGCAGATTATTTTAATAATTAGTATTAGTAGTTTCTCGGAATTTCTCTCCATTAAAGATACTCTTTCTTTTATAATGACATCTTTTTTTTTTTAAAGGCGTAAAGTGTATTTTTAAAAATATTTTTTTTAAAAAAGGAGGTGGGTGGGTGACATCTTCACGTGAGGCAGATGCACACGTTTCCCGCTGTATTTATAATGCCTAAAGTTTTTAAACTGTTGACCTGATTTTTATACGAAAAGTATTTTAGGTGAGCATTCTTTCTTCCATTTAAACTCAATACAAAGCAGATACGTTTATTTATTTTTCAAATATTATCTTTGTTACCCCCCCCCCCGAAGAGAACTCTTGCATAAACAAGGGTAATTGCGTTTGTTTCTATTATTATTTTAAACTTTAACTCTAATTGTCGAGCTATTACACTTATGTTTATAATATTTTGATGAGTTAGGATTTATTCATTTTTTTAAATTTTAATTTTGTTTTGTTTGGGGCATTATTTTTCTATAGTCTATATGTATTTTGTTTCAGTATTAAGATTATTATAGTGGCTTAAAGTCTTTTTAAAGTATATAAAAATTAGGAGAAATAAATGTTAAATGATCTTGAGAAGAGTGGTAATTAAATTTCTTTAAAATTATCGATATAGAAAATAAAGTATGATTAAATTTTCAGAATACAGAGTAACAACATTGATTGAATAGTGTACTCATATAAATAAATGTTTGTCTAAAATTAATTGACAGTATATTTTTTAGTAAGTTTTTTTTAAAAATAATAATTTTTATTTATTTTTCTAAAATAGAAAATGAAAAAAAAATGAAAAAATTGTACCATATTATTTTCATAATTTCGCAGTAAAAATCATTATTTATCATTAATAATTTTTAAGCCATTAAAGTGTATAATGAATTAAACCTAGTAAGTAGAGAAAATATAATTAGTTTAGGCCAACATTACAATTGATTTTTCTAAAAATATTTTTATAATAGTTTTTGTTAAAAGTAAACATAGTGGTCTGATAAGCTGGTACATACTATTGTTAATCGTATCAACAACGTGCTTTTTTTTAAAATAAAAATATTGATCTTTTTATTACGGGTGCTACGCTCAAGAAAATTTTAAAATTTATGTAACAGTTGGAGATGGGTAAAGCTTGTTTTTGTTTTGTAAATAATATATTTGTTATATAAATTAAGATAACATATACATTTTGTATGAATATTTAATTTGAAGTTATCTGTTGTAACAGATATATATTATGCCAAAATATTCCATTAAAAATTTAATAGTTCATGTCAAATAAAAATTGGGCTGGTTATTAAACCATGATGTGATAGTTAATTATACAATCTACATTAGAGGAAATAAAGAGAATACAATGACCAAAACTATTGGGTCATACTATATTGATGGCTCCTAATTATTATAATAATATTATTATCCCCATTATTTTTATGTCGACAAATGAAAAGCAAAATAATATCAGCCTCTAGATCTATATATTTTTTGCGTTTCATTTGCATTCACACATAAAGTCTATTTGAAAATAATTATTTTAATGGAAACTTTAAGAAATTGAATTGTTCAAATTTGTCATATGTTTGTTATTTTCAAAGATCTTGAAAAGAAATATATTATGAATAATGAAATCATTTTAATATTCTAAAAATATATATCGCACATGATTTTTCTTTTCGAAAATGTAATTAATCTGGCGTTATTTTACATTACACCGGATACTGTAAATACATGCGCATACACATTCACAACAGAGTGAAATACTTGAAAGCAAAGTTAACAATATTGTAACAGAAATTACTCATATTTTTTTTATAACTTCAATATCAAACCTTCTACCACACTGAAGAAGTTAAATCAAACATTAATGATATGGGAAAACCCAAGAAAGGGGCCAAAGCCCACGACGAGGACTTGTAAGTCAACATTTAAAAAATGACATCAAATTGTTGCTTCAATCTACTCGTCTCATTGACTCATTATTATTTTTCATACTAGTACTAGCCTAACTTAACTAACTAGTACTTATTAGTACCATATTTATTATTGGTTAACATGTAGAATCTCGACCGTGACATCACGGTCATTACTGGGGCCATCTTTGTTGTTATGGCATGTCCTTAAAAAAGCTAAAATTAAAATTCTATAGTAATCAGTAATCTATAGCTATACCTGGACTATACCACTATACTATACTATACCTAACCCAAACCCTAAAAACTTTAATTGTCTGAAAATTCTAAAGCTATACCTAACCCAAACCCTAAAACCTTCCATTTGTGAAAATCATTTTAGAATTTACAGAACTCTGTTTCCAGCAACCGGTAGCCTCGTGACGTCACGGTCGAGATTCTTCACTTCAGCCTTATTATTTACGTATTATGTAGACCTATTGCTTAATTTATCCTATTTCTATCCCATAATTGAAATATTCTGTCTAATTTGACTAAATTGAATTGCACCAAATTTAGTATTATAATTATAATAATATAGTAAAGGATGTTGCTAGCATTACGAAAAGTTTGTCGTAGCATCAGACGATCCGGCGGGATGTTGCTAGTGTTACGACATGTCATAGGGCTAGTCAGGAAACTAGTGCTACGGCATGTCGTAACAGCAGACAATCCAGCGGGATGTTGCTTGAGTTACGACAAGATTGTCGTAACAGCAGACGACTTGACAGGGTGTTGCTAGCGCTACGACATACGCAACTTCTGCTATGACTAGTCTTAGTCACTCTTTGCAGTAGACACTTGAAAAGAATTAAGTCGCTATAATATCTTAACAAACTCTTCTTTATATTGTATACGCATATATTATAATACGACATTAATAGATTCGGGCTTATTTGTGTGTGTATTAATTCTAAAATCTAAATTTATTTAAATAAATTATTTAAATAAATTTAATATTGGTCTACTGATTAGAAATATGTCGGTCAATTTTGCTGTACTATACTTGTGTAAGTGATGCCAATGCTAAGTATTAAAATTTAGCATACCGTAAAGTAAAGCTGTAAATGAAAATTAACTAGAAACGCACAATCCCAAGAATATAAAATAATTTTTTTTTGTGGAATAATAAAATGTACCGTGTGCAGACTTGTCACTAGAAACCATCCATTCCATTCATCCTTCAACTTCATTTTCACTCTATTACTAATACTATTATTTACTATTACTATTGGCGTATTGCTTTGTTCTCGTTGTTTCATTCATAAAGGTTGGCCTTGTGCAAGATTTATTTAACTATTGGTTAAAATTAACAATTATTATTGTAAGTTAAAGCCGAAGGTAGGAGTTCCTAATTTATTTGGGTACATTTTTAAAAAGGGCAGTTTGTTTTGTTGTGAGTCATATTCATATGTCTTAATGCTTATCATTGATTATCATCTATGTAGGTCATGATCTAGAACTTGTAAGCATATCAGTATAATTATAAGTATCAGAAACTTCGTTTTGGCAAAAATGAATATCGGTAGACCCCTAAGATTTAATCAACCTGCTTTTCAGAATAATAATAATAATTAATGAATTTTTTTTTAAAAACTTGATGGCTGCGGGATTTGATCCCACTATCAATAGTGTCAAATCATTTTCAATCTAACCAGACTAACACTTCATTTAGCGAAGCTGTTGTGAAACTATAATTTTTGAAATTTATAAGTGTTTTACATTGAATGGATCCATCTAGATTTTTTTTAACCTTAAAAATTCATTAATAAGCTTACCTTATATTTTATTATGAGAACTATAGTTTAGTATTAAATTATTAGTATTAGCGTAATTGAAATACAGCAAATTGTTTACGACATGTCGTAACGCCAGCAACATCCCGCCGGGTTGTCTGCCATTACTTTGTCGTAGCAGCAGGCACTTCGTATAGTAAACCATGAAATTCCCTCCTCAGCCTACAGTTACGTTACAATAACTTACTTATAAGTAAGGTTGTTAAGACCGCTCGTTTTTGAGGACCGACTAACCGTTCAAAAAAAGACCGGTTAACCGCTCGTCCTTATATCCCTAATGTTTTGAGAACTAACAAGAGAATGTTGTCGCCTGGCATCGTCTGATGGCATCAAAGCCCGCTTCCCCCCGCTTGCGTTCAGCTCTTTCCGCTTTGCCCTCAATTCAAAGCATTTTTTTAAATCCAAAAAATTAACTAAACAGTGATGGTTAATTGTCTTTTTTATATTTTATTTTGGGTACTCGTAGTTCACCGGTCTAAATAAGAGGACAGGTTCAATCGTTCGTTAAAGTTAGCAAGGTTTTTTCATTAGTTTAAAAAACCAACGCCTCGCCCCGTCCGTTGTGACGTCATGTTTACCTCTCTTGTGTGTGATGCCGATCAACTCGCATATTAAAATTAATAATATAATAAAATTATAAAGCTACGGAGTAAACTATGATAGAATGGAATTTATTTTAAAAAAACATTATTTTTCGATCGTCAACTCGCCAGAATAATTGAATTTTGCGACGCACACGTTCCCCCTCCCCATTTTTTTCTGTTCAAATAGGGTTTGAGCTAAACTCGGCGTATTATTACTACTATTAATGTGGTAATCAAATGCCTTTGACTAGCAGGAAAACTGTCACTAAAAGACCGAACTCGAATTTGTGGGCCAATTAATCGCCCGGTATCTTTGCTACGTCTTTCAAATACCTCTTGTAATATAGGTACATGTACTTCACTAAGCGGCGTACCCTGATTACCCATTCGAAACACCTCAAATTTTCGCAGTTATGCCTGCTATTAGCATACATGTACATATTTGTTTATTAAAAGAAAATGCAAATTTAGATGTAAACTTGCCCCCTCTGATTGGAATTTTATTTTTGCTTTAACAGTGATTTTTTTAAAAAGTATGATGGAGATAGGAGTGAGGGGAGGGTTATATAAACAACAATGGCTTGTCTCAGTGTTGTCAGTGTATTTCTAAGGCAAATTTCCTGCCCATCCTAAATTTTGGAGTTGTGATCTATTTTCTATATTTGAACAATTCAAAGAACCAAAAAACTTTGTGTTAAATTTTTGTTTGGTGTTCCAAGAAAAAAGGTGTATCAAAATACATTGAAGTTTGTCTGGACAATGTTTTATTTCCATTTGACAGTTATTTCTTTTTAAGCGTTTTCATGTTAAACGTATTTCACAGCATATTTTTCAAAAGAAAATTTTTAATTGGATAAATTGTTCACAAAATGCAAACACAGAAGAGCCACAGATGGGCGACTGTTGGTATGGGCACTACAGCAACATTTTCACGGGTACACTGACGCAATATTACTACCCTGGGTAATTTCTCGTAAGTGGGTTCTCAAGTACCCGATGGCACGCCTATTAGTGACCCATTTTGTATAAAAAGACTGGGTTTTGAAAGTTTCTTTGTCTGCTATTAGCCATGAGCTGTTGTCATATTTTTTTTCTTTTTTTAGCTGTTAGATGAAATTTGTTTTGTATTTGAAATTGTTCTTAACACAATTTATTATTAATTTATGTATTTTTTTATTTTGTTGCAGTGAGGACAATGAGGAAACTAAAGCCCAACAGGTGGAAAAGAAACCAGAATCTTCCTCAAACCAACCTGGCAAAAAGGACAAGAAGAAGAAAAAGGGAAAGGCTAGAGGAGATGATGAAGAATGGTGTGATTTGAATACCAATTTTTTTTTAATTTACTTTTATTTAATTATCTATCTTTTTATTTATTTCACAGAACCAATCATTAATTGAAAACATTCATCAGAAACAACCTGGCAACAATTTAATTTTTATTAAGTGCTTTTAAATCAAGAGCATTTGCTCACAGTTTCTAAAGATCACATATATAGATATCTACAACATTAACAGGTTTTAATCTTTCTTACTGCACACCTCGACCAGAAATAAGACAGTAGCACATCTCTGCCCATCACTACAAACCTTGCACCTACACTATCTAATAAACTCATGAGATGACACAAAGACACTATAACCAACAAAGAACACCTGTACAGGGGGTGTTGCAGGCCTGCCAACCCTCTCGATTTTTTCGGGATTATACGGATTTTTTACCCATGCTTACGAAATCCCGATAAGACCCTTAATCTCCCGATTTTCCGGAAAAAAAAAAAAAAATTCACCATGAAAAATCCGAATGCGAAAAAATTATAAAAAGAAAAAACCCCCCAAAAAAAGACGATTGGCTGATTTATATGATGACTTCCTGTTTTTTCTCCCGCACTTCCGTTATTTATGGGACCCGTGTTTTTATTGTGTCATTCTTCACTTGATATTTTATTTGACTTAAAAATAATTCATTGTGTGGTGCCTATTTCAAAGAGGAAGCTTAACGTGACAACATGGATACATTTTTGAAAAGATCTGCCGTGGCAACAAATGAGGTTGAATCTGACAATGCTGAAACTCCAACCAAAAAAAAAACAACAAAAAACGTCATGCTCAACGTTTTAGGAATATACTGAGAAGCATTCGTTTCCTAGATCATCATCCTGTGGGGAAACATTTGCATTTTGCAATCTTTGCCAAACCCACTTAAGCATAGAAAGGGGTGGTTATAATGATATTCAAAAACATATGACTACTAAGAAACATGCAGCTAACAGCATTGACAGTGAAACTACAAACTAATGCAGCAATGCACTTTTGGAAAAGCTGAATGAGAAGTCAAGAAAAGTGGTTGTAGAGCACCTAAAGTCTTTCTATGTTGTAGCTCTCAGGTATATGAAAGAGAAATTTCCACTATCTGACCCACTCTACCAGCACGCCAAAGTGTTAAATATGAATTGAATTGGGGAGATAGTGGTACCTTTGCTGACCTTCAATTTTTTAAAAAGAAAATCCCAATGACCTGTTCACTGGACTCCTATGAGGAACAATTCAGGAAGTACCAGATTATGGACCTACCAAAGGAAGTAGTTACTTCAACCAGGGTGGATGAACAGTGGCACTTCCTGAAAAACTTTAAAAATCCAATAACAGACCAAGTGGAGTTAAAGGATTTGGCTACTGCCATGCTTGCAGTGTGCTGCATTCCCCACAGCAATGCAGATGCCGAAATAATTTTTTCTATTGTCAAGAAAAACTATACAGAGTCAAGGGCCTCTATGAAAGTGGAGACTGTCTAATTTGTTGGTCACCAAAGTTACCAATTGTCATGGCAACTTACATATGTCCCAGTTGTTGGGCAAATGTAAAAAGGCCACAAGAGAAATGTTGTCAAACTGAACACATGCAAGTTGTGTACATATGTAAATAATGATTATTCTGTTCTGTGCATATGTATATATGTACATTTGTAATGGTGTTAATATTCATTCTGTGGACTATTACATGAAAATGAAGGTAAATGATTATTTCTTTAACTTTTAATTATTTAACTATTGATAATTAAGTGTATAGATTTAGACCACGGCGCTAATGACTCGCGATCCCGACTTGCGCGCGCACCATCTACAGATTTTTTTGGGGGGAAAGTTGGCAGGTCTGGTGTTGATTCTTCCTATGACTGAAGGGCATTTGCAGAGATGGCCAATGGGTCTGAATGATTTTGATGTTTTTAATTAAATAGATGTCAAAAACTACATTGACCATTAACATGGCAACCTTTTCTCTCAAATCATTAGGGAGATTGAGAATGAGCTGAAAGCCCTTTCACTTGAGGCAGATGGTGGAATTTCAGATGATGGTGATGCCATACCAGAACCCATTATCAGCAAAAAGAAGGTATTTTCAATATGCCAAATTTTAGGTGGGGGTTCACTTCAATGGTTCCCAAAAATTGTGCTGTTGATTATTATCAAGGAATGTCATCTATGCCCACCTTTATGAAATAATTATTTACATAAATACATATGTAAAGTTGCTTTAGAATACAGTTGTTACATTTTAAAAGAGATACGTTGTTGATAAAGAGTGACAAAATTTTTTGTCATCCGGAATTGATCATTTTGGTTAAACACATTTTCAGGAAAAGAAGAAAACCAAAGGGATGTCAGCCTTTCAGCTGCTTGATGAGCTGGATGACAATGACATGTTGGATAAAAAGAGTAGCAAGAGCAGTGAGGTGTGTTTTGATGTGTAACTGCTAAATGAAACTTAATGATTAGTGTAAAAACCTTACATTGACAGATTGATGGGCACCGTAATTTTTATTATTCCATTCAAATTGAAAAGTTTGAAAAACTAAACTAATAAAAAGTAAGTTAAATTTAGGTTTAAAGTCATGGCTTATTTTGGGTACCCTGTTGGCACCGAAATCTCGTGTTATTTAAATTGATATTGTTTGAAGGCCATATACATATTTATATATATTTTTTCATATTTGTCCCTCAGGACGAGAAGGAGGAGATTGTGCTGGAAACTGTATCAGTGGAGTCTAACAAACCAAAGAAAAAAGAAAAGGCTAAAAAAAAGGAGAAAGAAAAACCCAAGAAGCAAGAAGAGGAAGACATAGATGCTATTATGGCTAGCTTAGATGAAAAACCAGCTGAGAAGAAGAAAGGCAAAAAGTCCAAGAAACAGGAGGAAGTGCCAGCAGAGGCATTGGAAGAGAGCCCACCTGTAGAAGTTCATGAGGTCCCAAAAGTTGAACCTAAAGTTGTGACCATTGATGACTATGATGAGGATGAGGAGTTTGACAAGAAAAAGAAGAAGAAGGGGAAAAGGGCAAAGGAGACACCCAAGGTTGTGGAGGAGGCTGAAAAGGAACTTGGAGATGAGGATCAAGATGATGAGGGTGATGACGAAGGTGGTACAGTTAAAACTGCTGCCCAGAAAAGGAAAGAAAAGAGGGATAGAGAAAAGCAGAAAAAGCAACTGGTATGGCAAATATTTAAAGTAATTTTGTTATAAAGTATAAAAAAAAATTTGGCATTAGCCTCACCTCAGTCTCTTTACTTTTTTTTTCGCCAAAATTATTTTGTAACAATTTTTAGATGGAAATTATTCAAATTTTTTATAAAGTGAAAACTAGGTACTTTTTTTCATTGCTTGTCCCATTATTGTACAAAAACGTTAAAACTGAAATAAATTAGTAAATATTGATCAAAGTATGTCGGATTTATTCGCCATATTTACGTCATAGAGAGGAAAATACAATATCTTAAATATACCATAAAAAAGTTAATTACAGTCGAACCCACTTACCTCGAGCTCGGTTAGCTCGACCACCCTATTATGTCGACGTTTTTTATTGGAACCGCCAAATTCTCTTTGTCTTAGCATTTCTCGTCGTTTAATTCGATTTTTTTAAGTCGCCGAAACCTCATAACACGAGCACAAAAAAGGGTCAAATTTGCCACTTAACATTGGTTATCTCGATCCCCATGACCAATCGCCAGCTTTTGAAAATGTTAGCTATGATTTTTTTATAACCAAGGGAAGGGACCAAAGTTTCTGCCTCACCAGGGTCTGCTGGTGACGTCACAGCCCACTTCCGTTTTGCTCTCAGCGCTGTGTTGCTTCTGGTACTATGGCAATCGCCGGCTTTTGAAATTCTTAGTTATTTTATAGCCATCAAGGCCACGAAAAAGTATCAGCAGACGATTAATGGCAAAAAACAACAAAGCATTATAGACTTTTTAAAGAAACCAAAGTAACTGCATATATACGATACGTTTCAGAGATGTGTTGGAGAAAAATAAAAGTTTTTATCGATAATCGACGTTGGTTTTTATTTTAAATTTGTAAATTTCTGCTGTCAGTTGGTGCACATATACCTTTTGTTGTTAGCAAACATGTATGTACAATTTTATAGCATGCCGATAGCTTCATCAAACAAATAACGGCAATGCTGTTGTGTTAAAAAAAAATCCAAAAACACGTGCATGAACATTATCATTTATTAACGCTAGTGATGGGACGATACCAAAATCATAGGCTGCTTACTGTAAACAAGGCTCCCCAGATTTTAAAATATATAA
>MUZC01003350.1:54197-66311 GCA_002072015.1 Radix auricularia
CTTTTGAACCTTCAACTTTGACATATTTTAATTAATTCTAACCAATAGTTAAATGGCTTTTGCACACGGCCACTTCTTATGAATGAAACAATGAGAACAAAGCAGTAGCTAACATTTTCAAAAGCTGGCGATTGGTCATGGGGATCGAGATAACCAATGTTAAGTGGCAAATTTGACCCTTTTTTGTGCTCGTGTTATGAGGTTTCGGCGACTTAAAAAAATCGAATTAAACGACGAGAAAATGCTAAGACAAAGAGAAAATTTGGCGGTTCCAATAAAAAACGTCGACATAATAGGGTGGTCGAGCTAACCGAGCAAGTGGGTTCGACTGTAGTGATTATAAAGTGATTATAATACATTATGCTCTCTCTATTACCTCCAGTTGCGTAGAACAAATGTTCAAGACAATGAGGCTGGAGGAATCACCCAACAGATTGGAGCCACTAATGTCCCGAAGGATGCTATTATAGACAAAACTAGGATGTGCAAGGAGGTACACAGGGAAAACTAGTTAATCAAATTGAATCATTATTTTTAAAATATGGCAACACTTGCTGATCCGAGAGGTTGTGTGTAGTTCTGGTTAAGAATCAAGCTGTTTTATCATGTAAAAAATATTTTTATCTTGTAAAAAAAATCTAACTAATTTCCAAAGAGTTCAACAAAATGTTGTTTCAAAGTCATTTTGGTGTTTAAATCAATTTAAAAATTTGACCTAACCTCACAGTTTGCCAAGCAAGAACTTCGACTTCCTGGACTGTTGATCATTGACACACCTGGCCATGAATCTTTCAGGTAAACTTGCTTGCAATTAGTATGACAAAGTAACATTATTTATTTATGTAATGACATCCAACTGTTAACCATGCAAGTAAAGTGTTAAAAAATACTTTTCACTACGAGAGCAACTAACAAAGTTAGTGAAATACTAGATGTTGAATTTAAGTGATCTAAGTTTGTTCTGAAAAAAAAAAGAAGAATTTAACTCAGACCTTTCAACTCTTCCGATTTTGTCAAAATTATATTGCATTTTTATTCCTCATTCCGACCTTCTACACTTCCGTTATCATAGCAAACCGCAATCTTGAAATAATTCTTCATCAATCAAAGGATCATAAATTAATCCTTTTACTAGACTAAAAAATAATTTTAAGTGTGTTAAGAATTATTTTTTAGTTAAAGCTTTTCTGTATTAAATGATAAATTTGTAAAGAGATCTGCTGAAAATGCTTTTCCAGGGACTGAAGCTGAGAATAGTAATAGTTAACATAAATAAACATTTCTTATTCAATGTTTTTGAAAGGAGTATTCAGAAAAAACTCCTTATTTGAGCATTTGCATTCTGCAATCTTTGCCTGGCCCACTCATCTTTTGAAAATGGTGTGGAAAATATTATTATTTGTGGTACCACTTCAAAGGAAATAAAGATGAATGAAAATTTTATTTTACAAAAAAATTCCTGATTCTTTTTTTTTATAAATTACAATATTATTTGTGCAATAATAGTTTTAAAAATTTATTCTGTTTTGCAAAGAGTAAAGTTAGGTTCCCCTGCCAAAAAATATGGGAATTATTTCTTTAAAATCTAAAAATGTTTTTAAAGGTTTTGAGATCAGTGCTAACTTGAGGCATGGGCAGTGGCCCAGGGTCTCACCATGCTAGAAGCCTATAGGTGGAATTAACTAAAAAAAAATATTGAAAGACTTTTTCTCAGATTTTTTATAGATTTAAATATATTATAGAAAATTATTCTGTGTGTGGAACTCATTAAAGAATTATCTTATAAAGTTGTAGTTGTTTAATACTTCAAATAGATTTTTTTATTGAAATTTTTTTTTAAAAATTTCTCAGATAAAACGTGTTAATAAAAACATATATCACCAATAATTCATGTATTCATAAACATATGGTGCATTTTTATCCTTTCTTATTTACAAATCTATATATGCCATGTCTGTACAATTCATTTAAAAATAGCTAGCATAAATAGCTATACAGATTTTGCTATGAAACTATATTTTCTCTTTTTTTTTTGAAAAACTTAAATTTATTTAAAGTACCATATATACCGTTCTAAAGCTGACTTCTTGGGGGACAAAATCTAGGTGAAAAGGTTGGTGGGTCGGCTTACAAGCGGGTCATAGGTGATTGATGAAACATTTCTGATGTTATTTACTGGCTTTATTTTAAAATGCAATATAAATACAATTTCTTTTAGTTATTATACCAAAAAAATCCCTCTCGCAAATGCTATAAATATGAAATCCATCTTCTCTGTTACTGCAATGTCTTTGTTCTTCAAACTAAACAGAAGTATGCAGTCATAATGACCAATTTAGCTTGTAGTTTTAAAAATATGTGTACTATTTATTTATTTTTTTACGCTGTCCTACTATTTCTTCTCTTTTTTGGGGGGGTAAACTTACAAACTTTTAACTATTCTCTTTCAAAAGATGGGGGGGGGGGGGGCTTATGAATGAATCGGGCTGTATGTCTAGTATATACAGTAAATAAGATTTTTTCATAGCTCCAAATGAATAGAGCAGCTCTTTTTACTCCCTTCTTGTACATAAATTGAGACATATTTTATAATCATTGAAACATTTCCAGCTTAAATAAAACTTTACTTATAATTTATGTGAGTACCAACAAGTAAGGGTCCATAATGAAGCACCATTTCTTTTAATGATTAACGTAGCATTTTGTTTAATGTTTTCTTATTAATATGGTTATTATGATATGAATGCTAAGTTATTATTTATATGTATGTTATTACCTTCATGTAAAGCGCTGTGAGCCCAGTTCCTTACCGGGATACAACGCTATACAAATTATGTATCTATTATTATTATTAATCGATTTTTCCATTATAATGAAATTTCCTAAAACTTCAACTTTAACTTGACTTTAATGACCTTGAAGTCATTTGAAAATATTATTTATTCTTCATCCTCTAGAGTTAAAATGTTTAAATTTTTTAAAGCTTTTGTTGTCAGGGAAATTAGACAAAACTTTCTAGGAAACATCTTAAGTTCATGAGAAAATAACCAAGTCAAATTAAACCCCTTTGTATTTGTTTTTTTTTTCTTCTTTTTTTTTTAATGATTCAATGGCTCTTTGTCACCTATATTTTTGGGTAATTTAGTGTTTTTCATGTCCATAGGGACATGATATGTCTACTTAAATGAATTTAAAATAATTTTATTTAAACAAAATCAAGTGAACAAAAAAGAAATAGATCCCATTTAAAACACACAAAAAACACCTTGAATGACATGTTTTTGTAAAGACTTTGTGTCCGCTTATATATTTTTTTTTTTGTGAAGATTTTGAAAGTAAACTGCATTATGTTAGTCTTCAGCACTAAATGATACAGTAGCCTAATAAATTCTAACTCAAGATCAAATACACCTACAATTTAAAAAGGACCAAGATACCACACAATGATATGTTAACTTATACTTTTATTAAAATAAGATAATTTCTTATGATAATTCAATTAGAATCACATGATTTATTTCTGGATCATTTTCTTTTTTTTTTTTTTTACAGTAATCTCAGAGTGCGAGGCACCTCCCTGTGTGACATTGCCATTCTAGTCATTGACATCATGCACGGCCTTGAACCACAAACCATAGAGTCTATCAACTTGCTAAAAGAGAGAAAAACACCTTTTGTTGTTGCTCTTAATAAGGTACAATCATTGTGACAAAGTTCATGTCAGAATTAATATACTCTTACTCTTACCAACAAAAAATGTTAAAATAAAAAAAGTGTTAAGTATAATTCTATTTTTTTTTTCAACATGCTCAGATCAGATACCAGTGTGAATGACTTCATGGTGTGCATAACTGAGATTCTGCTGGAATGTGTGTCAATATGCTGTGTGTGTGCTACAATTTTTTATTTTTATTCCACTTGAAAGGGCTGGATTTCACGTAAATCAAAAATAATGCCCATTACTATTGCTCTGGCATCCGTTTTTAAAAAGATGCTGAAAGTGCATAAAACAAAGATGATAGAAAAATTAAGATAGAGTGTTAAATTGCTATAGAGAGAACAGGTGAAGATACATATAAAACAGTGAGACACTATAGCAGGGGTGGCCAGACCTGTAGTAACAGCCATTTTTTAAAAAAAAAAATTAATTAAGAGAGTCGCTTTGAAGCACCATAGGTCATTAAAACTGGCTTGGAAATCTTCCTGTAATCCTTGTAACATTTCTTTCATAAATTGTATTGAGCCGCAATAAGAGCATGCAGCTCGCGAGCCGCGGTTTGGCCACTATTGCACTAGAGTAATTCTTGGAAAGACAGTTAATTCATTCCGAGTGAATCTGCATTGAACATATGAAATTTCACTCAATATTTGAAATTCTGAATGGTACTTGAATTTTTTAGTGTTTCTGATACGGAATTCCTGGTGCCAGTGTAAGCCATCTAATGCTATCTATTGTGATCTACTTGTATAGATTGACAGATTATATTAGTGGAGGCCATCTAATGTTCTCTAATATGATCTACTTGAATAGATTGACAGATTATACCAGTGGAGCCTATCTATTGTTTCCTAATGAGATCTACTTGTATAGATTGACAGATTATACCAGTGGAAGCCACAACCCAATGCAGATGTCCAGAACACCATCAAGAAACAATCTCCACATACTAAAGCTGAGTTTGATGACAGGGCTCAGAAAATTATTGTCCAGTTGGCTGAAGAGGTGAGTCTGGGTAACCACACATAGGTCTACACTGTGCACAACATCAATGTTGTACATGTTACGCTTTGTTTTTGTCTAAAAATAATAATAGTAATATTGAGATGTTGAAAGCCAGTCTTGTTTTAACGGAATATATTCATAGACTGACTCCAATGATTAATTTCTCATTACTAAGTTCTAACACCCACTTACTTTTTTTTCTCCCCTGTGATTACATAATATCATTTTAGTAGAAAATATAATATTAAAATCAATATCATATTCGCGGTGGTCTAAGTAGTAGCGCTTTAGACTGCTGAACGGTGGGAAGAACTCTAGTCACGAGTTCAAACCACGTTACTGGCAAGGCCCACGGGGCATTGTGCTAGCCACACAATCCCCTGCTCGTTAGTGGTGGCTTAATAACTTGTGAACGCTACTTCACTTGCCCTAGAGTCCGTCATGGACTGAAAAGGGGTTATTATTTATTCTTATCTAGCTTAATGTATTTGTATTATCTGTGATAACATTATTAACATTGCGATTATATAAATATTGACTATGTTGTAAGTATTTTGATGCCATTGATCTCTGGATTCGGTCACCGTTTCCAAATAGTTTTTTCCCCCCAGTATTGAATCCTTCTAGTTTCATACAATTATTTTTCACTTACTATCTAATGAATTTTACATTTTTTTTAAAAATAAATGTTTGCGATTGAATCTATTTTAAATGTTTCTTCACATGACAACAAGTTGAGTTTATTCGGTTGTAGGTTATAATTCCTGTTTATATTAACACTAACTAGGTTGTTGTGGGGCCATTAAGGTGCCCACTTTTTTCAAAACCCAAGTAACTTACGTGAATGTTATTGCATGCGTTCGAATCAGTGTTTCAGGCAACCAAAAATCGCAGTTCTCGGCTTATTTATGGGTAATATTACTTGTTTGATAAATACATAATATTAAACTTCCTGAAATATACACAAAGTAATAAATCCTTAAATATATGTTGAAAATAAATCATTAACATGGACACATCTGATGTATACTCCATGACGTAGCTTACAAAACTGTCCAACATTTGCAGTAGCAGACACAAAACATTTAACGGCTCTTTTTACATAGTTACCTTTCCAAAATTATAATATAAGCTCAAACAATGACGTCATATAACACCATACGCTCTGTTAATCTTGGAACCAAAATGATTATGATTTTGCGTCTATATTTTCAAATTTTAAAAAATATGCTGATTATGTCCATTAGCGTTACAGAGTGATGTCTCTTAGCGTTACAGAGTGACCTGGGATTTTAATTATATAATATGGTCATGAGACATGAGCTTTAGTTATTGTATTTTGGATGAGTCGTTTCGTCTTGAGAGCTTGCTTAAATGATTGAGTTGATATGGAGTGGCACTTAGGTTTTTACTAAGTCGTGTTCATGTTGTAAGTCTGGAGTAGTCATGTTCATGCTGTAAGTCTGGAGTAGTCGTGCTTGTGTCTTAAGTCAGGAGTAGTCATGTTTGTGTTTTAAGTCAGGAGTAGTCATGCTTGTGTCTTAAGTCAGGAGTAGTCGTGCTTGTGTCTTAAGTCAGGAGTAGTCATGTTTGTGTCTTAAGTCAGGAGTAGTCGTGTTTGTGTCTTAAGTCTGGAGTGGCCGTGTTCATGTTGTAAGTCTGGAGTGGCCGTGTTTGTGTTGTGGCGATCAGCCTTCCAGTTTGTATTTTAGTGGTATTGAATCAGTGACATGTTTGTTCAAGGCCTGGCGAACTTGTTTGTCAAATACCTCAAATATACAATGCTATATTAATATTACCCTGTAGCCTCTCTGTCAAATACCTCAAATATACAATGCTATGTTAATGTTACCCTGTAGCCTCTGCAGTATAAGTGGATTCCAGTGAATTTTATATGCCCCCAATGAGTCTTCATTACACACCCCCCCCCTCAAGAGTTCCCTTTTTTTCCCCAAATGGGGTAATTTACTGAGTTTTAGGTTAGGTCTGTTTTGAGAATGTAAGAGAGAAATGAAATCTTTTTTTTTTTTTTAAAATCTGACAGCACCACATATAATTCAATTATTTTTATGCTTCTCTCTCTTCATTATTTTTTTAAAATCTTATTTGTTTGTAAATATGGGGAAAAAAACAACAACAACTGTATAAAGCATACTAACTCCATGTGTTCATACAGGGAGAAGGGTCGTGAGACTTCTTTTTATCTGAAGTTGCGTATGCGGAAATTTTATTTATTTAAGCACAATAAACTGCACATTTGTCGGAAACTTGTCTGTTTATGCAGGAGAATTCCACACTATGTTATCAAGTATATATAAAATTAAATGGAAAAGACGTAAACAAGGTAAAGGTTAGCCTGACAGGGCCTAACAAAACAGCGGACGTTTCGGCAAAGAGCCTTTTTCAACGGACATACAATACGCAAATAAAACATATATAAAAAATAAAAATTAAAAACTTAGCTGCGGTGAAGTCCGCTGTTTTGTTACGTCCTGTCAGGCTAACCTTTACCTTGTTTACGTCCTTTACATTAAATTTTTTCTAAGCCTGATTGCAGTCTCACCCCTCATTTTGTTTACAAGTATATATATCCCTGTTGACCTGCTCAGTAATATTTGTCATGTCTAATATCCTAACCTCATTTATCTCATTCCTCCATGTAGTTTAATGCTTTGTTAATTTACTTTCTGAAATTTGTTATGTTTTGTTTTCGACACTCATTTTCAAGGCTTATTTATCCGCATCTTTCAGGGCCTCAATGCTGCACTGTTCTATGAGAACAAAAATCCCAAAGAGTACATCTCCCTGGTGCCCACCTCTGCCCACTCAGGAGACGGGATGGGAAATCTTGTGGCATTGATAGCCGAGCTCTGTCAGACCCTTCTGGCCAAGAGGCTGATGTACAGTTCCAACCTGCAGGCTGTGACCATGGAGGTAGGTAGTCTAACCCAACTGGAATGAATTGATGGTTAAGAAGTTTATTTGATTTTTAACTCTTAAAGCCCCATTAGGTTTTCAATAATCTTCCGATCAAATGGTTATGTAATCTTAAAAATTACGTAAAGTCCATTTAAATTTTTGTTATTGTCATACTGACTTCATTTTTTAGGCTAAGAATGGTTATTTTACGCATCCAAAACACTGTTTTGAGTTAAATACTATATTTACCTGTTTACATTGCAAATAAATAATAAGGTAACGTGACCTTATCTTAGATATACAGACGCTCCTTCTATGCAGAAGATAATTGCGTCCACAGACCATGAGAGATGATCTGTTGTAAACTGTAGTTTAGTACTATTATTTTTATAATTAAGTATAGGAAAATCGCATCTTCAACAAAAAAAAACGTAAAAACTACCAATAAACTTCGCGAATTGAGCAATAACACTAGCACTGGCAACGGCCGCCATTGCCAAAAGTCGAATACATCATTTTTCAACCATTGAAGAGTTTTTACTTTCCGTGATCTCATTTCTTACGGGAGTGCTATCTAGGGACGCTTTGGGAATATCGGGCAGGGACGCATTATAATGCTTTGGGGCTTTAAGAGTTAAATAGATAGAGCGTACTGGTTTTGAATACCTTTTTGGCTGAATAGAGATAATACAGATCACCTTCTAAGTTCTCTACCTGGGAGAGACAAACCCTGTAGAAACGTTCCACATGATGGAAAATTTTGTGGGGGGAAAAAGTACTAAATTTTTTTTTGAACAATGGTCTGCTTCATTGGTGGGAATTTACACATGGACATTCTTTGCTGTTGTTGCTTACATCATTTTATAAAAAAGAAGTCATAAGAGATCTAAAAAAATGAACACAACTATTTGTGATCTCCGCTGTTTACAGTAACAAATGAAAGAAGAAGAATGACTCAAAATGTTTTATATATCCAAGGTAGAATTACCACTAACTCCAGTCGTCCAAACAAGTTTTAATGATTTATGCATTGAATATTCATGACCAGAACTTACTTTAAAAGTCGACAGAACAGCGGGTAATTGGATCACTAAGTGGGGTCCACATATTGCAATATTGGATAGTTGGGCGCTTCAGTAAAAAAAAGCAGGGTTGTTAACGATTAATTTAAATTTCATCGTTAACTTTAGAAAATTTAACGATTATTAATTTCGATTTAAGCCAAAAATTAAAATTTATGATGTCATAAGCAACACTTACTAAAAGTTCTAATTGAAAATCTAAATAACACTGGAATGTCTCCTTCATATGTAATCTTTTAACAAACTATGAAAAGAAGACTAGTGTGTTGGCATTATTTGGTTCAAGTGATGTCTAATTGACAATATAACCAGCCTAGCTCAACAATCATTAACATGGAACTGAGGTAACTGGTATGAACAAAACGTTATGATTACTGTATATACTCGTATAAGTAGACCCCCTGATTTGTAACTTAACTAGCTTTTGATCTATCATTCATATTTTTTTGTTCTATACGAAAGTGTAAATTAGAAAATAAGTCAGTGACCAAAATGCATTTGTGCTCAAGTTTCATGGTTGGATAAACAAATAATTTACAGCAAACAGAGCTCACAGCTGCATGGTACTGGAGAGCTGCTAAAATTCTTTTTTACATTGGATTTCATTGTATTTAGCGTAGGGCTGCGGAAATTACCGATTAATTTCTCGATTAATCTGTAATTTTTTTTATCGATTAAAATTATTTTAATCCATAAAATGGTGATTAAAATAATTAATAAATTATTAATAATTATTAATAGTTTGTTTTTAAGTAAAAACTTCTGCATTTGAAAAAAAGATTAAAGTGTAAACTTTAAAATAAGCAGTTTTTATATGGAAAATGATGTTTAACAATAATGAAATCTTAATTCCTTGACATTAAATTGAACTACTTATGTTTAACTATATTTCCTAAAAATATTGTTTAAATTTAATATTTAGGTTATTGGCATTTTATGAAATTTTCAGTTTAATGACGTCATAAATCTTATTTTAGCTTTAATCAAAATTATCGATTAATTATTCGGTAATTTTTCACAAGTTAACGATTAAATTTAAATTAATCGATAACAGCCCTAATTTAGCGCATTAAAACTAAAAATAACACTATTCATTAAAAAAAAATTGAAAATCTTTCCTTCAAGAAATGCAATATTTGTGTAATTCTGTCGGTTCTTGTTAATAATGGAATTAAAACTCTGGTGCACTAATGTTCATTATTTTATTAAAAATATAATGTAATTTTTTCAAGATTAATTGCCTTATATTCCGAAGCTTGAATATTTATTTCATGGAGGAAAATAAAGAAATCAACTAATATTAATGAAATTCGGAAATAAGCCATTGAAGTCAATAAAGAAAGACATTATACATGCAATTTCAAAAAGAAATGTTCTTTTATTAAAGGGTTTAACTTGTTTGTCAAACATTCTTTTTAAGAATTTTTTTTTAAAGGAGATCCCTCTACATGGAGCATACTTATGGGATAAAAAAAAAAGTGTTAGGCCTCGTCACAATGCAGCACTGATATGAAATCAATGTGTTACCTTTCACACGCTCCTAAATGAAGAGATAATTCTTGAGCTCTTGAAGGTATACTCAAATGTAATAATTATCCCCCTTATCGAACGTTTAAGTGTATTTGATTAGTGAGGTGCTGATTTTATTTTAAGTGCCTAGCCTTGCGACAGAGCACAAACAACTTTATTTAAAAATTTAACTGTTAGAAAAACTGGATGTAAACATAAAACATGCTTCATTAGTTATGTTTCAACAAAAAAAAAAAAACGTGATGTTCAATGTTACACAATTTAAGTATCTTTAGAACCCTTGGAGGAGGAATGGTGCAAGGAAATGTCAACAACGGTCAAGGTCTTTGGTATCGGATGTGGAAGAAATATTTGTGGTGAACCGCAATGCACAATGTTATTGTAATGTAATCCGCCACCCCCCCCACCCATTATACCCTATTTCCCTCCGGGGGGGGGGGGGATATGGGTGGGTGGGTGGTTATTGTACTCTTCTATAAGTGGGTGATGTCTTGGGACACCCTGCTGTTGGTGGAAGTGGCTTTATTTTTTACAGTTTCTCCCGCCCAATCTTCATATCCAAGAACAGATCCTCCAGGCTTACGATATTTCTGGATGCAGTTTCGTAGGATTAGCAGAGGCTTGAAAGGTGTCATAATGATAGCATAAATGAATACAAACAATCTTCTTGTGAAAATTACCAAAGCAGTCTTGCTGCACACCAGAAGACATTCATTTTTTTGTGCTGCTATTAAAAAATGACATACAACTTTCATGAGTTATTCTACTTACAGAAGCACAAATTATGAATCTGTGGCTTGTTATTCGTTTAATGCAAAACAAGTATCCAGCCGATCTGGATCTCCACCACATATCAAGGCAGAAGTTTCGTTAATTCCGCCTTACACTTACACAATCTCTAGGTAAAATATGTCTAAAAATCCTTCTGAAATTGCCCACATCTTTATAGAGATATGGCCTTGAAAATATTGTAAACAATAGTCAGTTGGTTGGCTCTCTTCTTGTGCCCATTCTCTTCTGTCCCCTCCAATCTCCTCTCAGGCACCCTTTCCTCTCTGTCATCCTCTTCCCAGCAACTCTCTTCTAGCGGCCTCTTGCGTCTTTCTCTTCTTTTTCTATCCATCTTTTTCTTGTTTACCTCCACTTACACTTGTTATACTATACACCTACTTTCACGTGTGTTACCCAGATCTTTTTACTTGTTTACCTCGACTTACACTTGTTATACTAGACACCTACTTTCACGTGTAATACTATACAACTTCTTTCACGTGTAATACTATACATCTACTTTCACGTGTAATACTATACACCTACTTTCACGTGTAATACTATACACCTACTTTCACGTGTAATACTATACACCTACTTTCACGTGTGATACTCGTATCTTTTTACTTGTTATACCCCTACATTTACTGTTATTGTTTTACCTCAGTCTTTTCTCTTGCCTCACTTTAATTTCAGTTCAGTGGCAGATTGTATTCTTTTCATTACCACCACACCCCCCACCCTCCCAATTATTTTGTTAAATCTTGGTTTATTATTTAAAATGTTAATGTAAGAACAAAATTACATAATGTCATAATCTATGGATGATATTACCGTCCACTTTTGAGCTTTGATAAGCCCACACTACTCTCTTCCTACTTTGCTTTCATTGACTCTTTGGATTTTCACCGCAGCCAAGTTTTTATTTTTATTTTTCATTTCTTTATATTTGTTTATTTCTGTATTGTTTGTTGGCAGAGGAAGGCTCTTTCCCGAAACGTTCGCTGTTTTGTTCCGCCCTGTCAGGCCAACTCATACCCTGTTTACTTGTTTTGCATTTACTAATTTATAAATCTGATTGCAGTCTCA
>MUZC01003350.1:111056-123556 GCA_002072015.1 Radix auricularia
AAAAATAATAATAATTAAAAAAAAAATAATAAAAGGGGTGGGGAGGAATTCAATTAACACTTTTTACTTGGCTAAGCTGCACTCAGAAACAACAACCTTCATTATGTTACATATTATAAATAATATTATATATATAATAATCTTGCATATATATTTTAGCATTTAGTTTGACTGCAAAGTCCGGATAAAATCAGCTAAATAGATTACAATTTCCACCCATGGGAAGTTACGTTGAATGGGAATTTAAGAGAGGTGGCACCCCTTGAACCTAAACAATAATCAAGTGATTTTTATAATTTTACAAGCTGATATACCCTCTTCTCACGGGCCAGTATTAGGGATCCCATTTCTTACCCCACCCATTCTGACTAGCATCAATAATAGGATCCCGTTTTTCGTCAAATCCCTTTCCCCCATATGATTCCACATTTTTTTGAGATTACATACCCCATTTGATCCTGTTGAATAATGGAATCCCATTCAAAAAGTAAATTCCTTTCCACTATAAAATACATATATTTTAATAGGGTCACATTATTATTCCATTGCATTAAGTGATCCCATTTTTTTTATAGAATCCCTTGCCTTCGAATGATTCCATACTTCATTTGAGATTTCAAGCCTAATTATGATCCTGTTGTTATAATAGAAAAGCCTACCAGTACATTGATGTCACATTATCCGTGCAGATCCTATTTACTTTAGTCCATTGCAAAATTGTTTCCAATTGCTTGTATACATTCCAATAGGATTCACTGAGCGATATTATATTCAGTATGCCTAGTGATAAATACTAAAATATCAAGAATATTTATAAACTGATAATAAAAATACTTTCAAAAGTTTCAAAATAGTAATAGAAAGAAACCAAAATAGTGGAATTATTTTGAAAATGTTTATCATGTTTAAACTTTTGATAATAATAACACAATCTTTGTATGTTTCTGAAAAACTTTAATGTGTATATGAGAACAAATAATTATGTGTGTACAGGAGATATAAATACAAGAAATTATTGTTATATACATTTACACAAAATGGCTTATAACCGATAACTGCCGTTCCAAGTATTATGCCTATGGCTCGCAGCGAAACGTGATGGCCGCCATCAGGTTTAAATACAGGATATATAAATTTTTTAAAAAATCCTCCAATCTAAAATGAATTAATTTTATTATAATACATTCGATTGATATAAAATTTCGATACAATGCATTGATAGTAGACTTAAGTCTATGTGCAAAATTTCAGTTTGATAGGATTACGGGAAGTGGGTCATTTTTTACTTTTGTTTTGCCGCGGGACGACGGCAGTCATGACTGTGAACTTAATATAAAAGATTAAAAAATGAGACCGCAATAGCCCTGGGCCCTCTATAAACTTAAAAGATAATGGTTCTTGTAGTTAAATTTTTATTGGAATATATTCATTTTTTTTTTTTTGAAAATTAGTTACGTCCAAAAATAAGTCGTCACAATTTTCTTTAATGTGTGTCAGGCTTGTGTGTGAGTAATAATTAAAAACTGGAACAGCGAAAATACCTATGGTCAATCTAGTGATAGCGAATTTATACCAAGTGTGCCATAGTGGGCAATTAATCAAACCACGTAGCTGGCTTCTTTGTGTTGGTAATTTGCTATAAATAAGTGACTTTTGATTGAATTTTGGCACGTGGGCACAAAAAGGTTCGTCATTACTGGTTTAATCTATTTACATTTACATTAAATGAATTTGTATTTAAACATTTTCAATGTGACTTTGTATGTTCATGACACAGAGCCAAATGATATATACTTCATAATTCTACCTGGAAGGGGGTGGAAAAATGAAAACGTGAGAGCAGCCTTAACAGAAACTCACGGGAAACAAGATCCCAGCTGGAAAAGGATTCCATTTCATTAAATGCTACAAGAATTGAATATCCCAATATGGGAACATTTTTTCGCGACTAAACGTGGATTCAACCAAGAACGGGATCATTTAATGCACTGGGATAATGCTGTGATATGTGATCCCACTGAAGTATGGGATTTTGTCGGAAAAAGGTATTCTACCAACTACGAAATCCCATAATACAAAAGGATCAAACTGGGGAAACGAGCCTTAAACATTATGAGAACATATCGGGGAAAATAAGTCAATCCAGATTGGGATATCATTATCAAACAGGATCATATATCAAAGTGTGGGATTGCGTCGGTTGAAGGGATCCTAATGGGGACAGAAATGTTTTAAATTACACAAATGAATAAACTATCTTCTGTATGGAAATTCCTAAAACTGTAGGTGACTGTTGTTAACGTATGAGTTAATTAAAGGGTTGTACTCATTAGGACTAGGAAATCTCAATGGATAATGGGCTCTCATGGTATATCAGTTTGGATAAAGAGTCCGACAAAATTAGATCCACAATGTCAGGTTATTTATATAACACAAACACAAACAAAGAAACAAAATAGGAGCTTGAAAGCTGAATAACTGGTTCCAGAACATCAGTTTAACAAGATCCACCCGCACCAATGTCGTATTTTAAAAAATATTTCTCCCTAATGCTATCACTATGCCATGAAATCTAATCTTGATATATCGTTTTATCTTATTTCTTGAACAATATCTCCCATTCACAATTACTACTTTTCAAAAGCTTGAATATTATTGACAATGCCATCTAATTGACTCTTGACTCTGGGCTAATAACCTAATGCAACTATACTAACCTCTTGTACCAGAGATCCTTTGTCCTAGTTCAACAATATAATGCAGCGCTTAAATATTAGTAGTCTACACATACTTTTCAAATGCTAGTAAGAAGAGGATGAAATTTAAAAAGTCTTGAATTTAGGTCACAAGCAATAGAAGTGTTATAACTAAAACCGAGGTGTAAGTATGTTATATTTGTATTTACTTGTTTTTTCAATTTAAAATAACGATTCCAATTTTATTCCATTGCTAGTTACAAAATCTTTTAGTCTGTTAATGAAATTATTATCAGCTTGGTCAGTTGTGGTGACGTCACAGGAATCGAATTTTCCTTTTAAGTGCAAGCCAAAAATATCGACCCAACCAGCTAGGGGCGGCGACCGCAAGTTACAGTCAAACCTCGTTTTAGTTTCATCAGTATCTTATTACTATTCAAATGAGTTTTATTTTTATCCTCTAGACATTCAGACTGACAGATAGATAGATAGAAATACAGATAGGCATAGATAGATATAAGCATAGATAGATAGACAGGGAGATAAAAATATAGATTGCCAAATAGATAGATAGATAGATAGATAGATAGATAGATAGATAGATAGTGGATGGATATAGTGGATATAGATTACATAATAATTTTGTCTACATAATAATTTTGTCTTTCATGTGTGTTTCTAGGTTAACAATATATACCACATTAAGCATTTGCTCGTGGTGAAAATGGAGAACGCAATTTGACTCTTTAACTCAAAGATTGCACGATTGCCGCCACCGCATAAAATCGTTACACTAGCAATCGATGAGCAGCCCGACGTGATGCCGTGTTACAGCACATCTAGTCAGCTATTCAAATGCTGTAACATCTTCCAGTTCAGCTTGAGTGTTATAAAATAGAGCTCTGGTATTCAGTGGACTTCCCAGAATATACTCCCAAACAAAATAAACAAATAATTTTTAAAAATGTATTATGTAATTAATCGTTAATTATGTTTACTGTTAATGCCAATGATTTCCTAGGCTTAAAATTTAAATTATTTTTCTGGGATAAAACTGAATGTTAATTATGTAAAATGTTAATATTTAAAGTAAAAAAAAACTATAAAGTTTAACAACATATTTCTAGCCTTGGCTAATCTAATACCTATCAGACCACAGTCGAGGCATGTTCAGTTAAAAAGTAGTCAATTTTGCTTTTCTTGCAATTTTAGACAGTTAAAGGGGAATTAAAAACATTTTGCAGTAAATTTCACCTCGATTGGTCCCAGGTTGTAAGTCTATATATGTGGTCACAATAACATGTGCGCCCCCGACTGTCCAAACCAACAAGAGAAAAATGGTTGAGTAAACTCAACTGAGCCTCGTGGAGTTGTAGAGATTTGACATTTTAGGACAGGGAGAGGAGTCGGTGTGTTTACTCGTAGAACTAGAGACATTAACAAAGTTTTAGCAATAAAGAAGTGTATCTATTTAGGGCTCGTTTTTCTTTTTTAGTAAGAGAAATTAAGCAGCGATTGTCCTAACCATCTGCGTAAATGACTACATTATCTATACTAATGAAAGGGAAAGCCCTCACTGACTGACTGACTGAAAGACTGACTGATTCATCACTAATTCTCCAGCGTGAAACTTTGGGACGTTGTTGGGTACCCTCTCACTACGATAATTGGCGAAAAAGAATTTTAAAAATCTCGCTCATGTAAGGCCGGGGGCCCAAAAACTTTTTTTTTATTCTCCAACTTTCCGTGTAGCTAGAAGCATGAAATTTTGGGAAGTTGATGGGTACTCTCTTACAACAAAAATTGGCGAAAAATAATTTTAATATTCATTCTCATGGGGCCGGGGCCCCAATTTTTTTTGCCTTATATGAGCTATATACAAACAGAAAATGACTAATTCTCCTATTTCCTGTGTAGGCAGAGCACCAAAATTTGGGAAGTTTTTGGCCATCGTCCTACGACGAAAATTGGCGAAAATGAATTTTTAAATTCACTCTTATGGGGCCTTGGCCCAAAAAACGTTTACTTTCCTTATTTCATCTATATACTAAACTAGCGATTTCCCCGCGCGTTGCTGCGGACATTAGGATTTCAGTTAGGGTTTAGAACCCGCATAACACCAATTCAAAACACCTATTGATTTTAATCTGAATCAAGATGGATATACTAAATATATTTTTACTTCAACCGTTCAGGCTCCTAGGTACACTAGAACTTGGCGATTTAAAGATGCGTCTTTTTTATATAACTCATATTGGAGGGGGAGGAACTAAATTTCGGCAATCATCCCCCTAGAGAGATGTGATTTAATATTTTTTGCCTCTTACCATCGCGGGGGGGTGGGGGGGGGTACTCAACAACTTCCAAAATTTTTAAGCTTCTACCTAGATAGAAACTTGGAGAATTACTAGTGATTCAGTTTTATACAGCTCATTTTAGGTGAAAAAATTTTGGGCCCCGGGTGACCCATGAGAGGAAATTTTAAAAATTTATATAATTATTTTCCTTATTACCATCATTGGGTGTTACTAAACAACTACAGATGGCTTTATACTTTTACCTACACAGAAAATGGGAGAAGCAGTAATTTTCCGTTTTTAAAGGCCCATTTAATAGAAAAACTACGTCGGGGCCTCCAACATGCAGTAAGGGATAAATTAAATATATATTCAACAACTTCCTAAAGTTTAAAGTTCTACATACTCGGCAGAAAGGACAATTAGTGGTTTTCAATTTTCACAGATAAAGAGAAAGAGTGTTTGGGACCCCGGCCCCACATAATTTGGAATTTTAAATTTTCTTTTCGTCGCGAGAGGGTTCTCAACAACTTCCCATATTTTCATGCTCCTGCCTACACCGGAAGTTGGAGAATTAGTGATGATTGATGAGTGAGTGAATTAAAAACTTTATTTGGGCCCCAGGTCCCCAGTGAGGGATATTTTGAATATGTTTTCACCTGCTACCATCGTGGAAGTGTATTTAACTACCCCCAAACGTTGCACGCCTTTACCTATTCAGTAAGTAAGAGAATTATTGATTTTCAATTTTTATATAGCTCATATAAGATAAAAGAAAACGTTTTGGGGCCCCAGCCCCCATGAGTGTGTATTTCAAAAATCTTTTACACCAACTTTCGTTGTGAGAGGTTACATAACAATTTTCCAAAGTTTCATGCTCCTACCTACTCGGAAAATTGGACAATTAGTGATGAGTCGATTTTTAATATAAGAAAAACTATAATTTTGCCCCCGGCCCCCATGAGAGGGAGTTTTACATTATTTTTTGCAAAATTACGTTTGGAGCGTGTACTCAAAATTTTGTCCACAGTTTCAATCATCTACCTATACAGGAAAAAGGAGAATTAGTGATTTTCAATTTTTCATAAAGCTCATTATTTGAAAAAAGTTTTTTGGGGCCCCGGCCCCCATGAGTGGGAAATGTTAATTTTTTGTCAAAATAATCGTAGGAAACATGTACTCAAAAAATTTCCAAAGTTTCATGCTTCTACCTACACGGGAATTAAGAAAATTGGTGATACTCCTTTTTATTAAGACCATATTAGGAACAAAAATATTTTGGGTCCCCGGCCCCACATGAGCGAGATTTTTAAAATTATTTTTCGCCAGTTTTCGTCGTGAGAGGGTTTCAAACAACTTCCCGAAATTCCATGCTCCTAACTACACCGAAAAGTGGAGAATTAGTGATGAGTCAGTTTTGAATATAAGAGAAACTATATTTGGGCTCCCGGCCCCCCATGAGAATTAGTTTTAAATTTTGTTTTGGCCAATTTTCGCCGAGAGCGTGTACTCAAAACATTTCCAAAGTTTCATACTTTTATCCATATGGGAAATAGGAAAATTTGGTGATTTTCAATTTTTATAGAGCCCATATTATGAAAAAACTTTTTGGGCCCCCGATCCAACTTCAGCTAGATTTTAAAAATTCTTTTTGCCAATTTAGTTGTTTTTTGGCATCCAACAACTTACCAAAGTTTCATGCTTCTACCTACACGGGAAGTTGAAGAAATAGTGATGAAGTTAAGAACAGTTTTTGGGCCCCCGGCCCCACACAAGCGAGATTTAAAAAATTCTTTTTCGCCAATTTTTGTAAATAGAGGGTACCCAATAACTTCCCAAAGATTCACGCTTCTACCTACACGGAAAATAGGAAAATTGATGACTTTCAATTTTTAAAGGGACCATAAAAGAAAAATCTTTTGGGGCCCCTGGCCCCACAGGAGGGAGATTTTTAAAATTCTTTTTCAACAAATATTGTCGTTATTGGGTACCCAACAACATCCTATAGTTTCATTTTTCTACCTAAACAGTAACTTGGAGAATTAATGATGTAGGAAAAAACAGTTTTTGGGCCCCCGGCCCCACATGAGCGAGATTTTAACAATTTTTTTTCGCCAATTTTCGTAGTGAGAGGGTACTTAACAACTTCCCAAAGTTTCATGCTTCTACCTACACGGGAAGTTGGAGAATTAGTGATGAATCAGTGAGTGAGTGAGTGAGTGAGTCACTGAGGGCTTTCCCTTTTATTGGTATAGATGAAAATCAATAATTCTTCTATTTCCGTGAAGGTAGAAGCATGAAATTTGAAATTTTTTTGAGTACATTCTTCCGATGATAATTGGTAAAAGAAAATGTTAAATTTCCAACTAAAGAGGGCCGGTGCCCCCCAAAAAACGTTTTTTCTCTATATGAGCTATATAAAAATTGAAAATCACTAATTCTCCTATTTTCCATATGGGCAGAACCATGAAACTTTGGGTAATTGTTAAGTGTCCTCTCACGACGAATGTTGGTGTAGAAGAATTTCGAAATACATAGTCATGGGGGCCTGGTTCCAAAAACTTTTTTTTCTTATATGAGATTTTTAAAATGTGAAAATCACTAACTCTCCTATTTCTCGAGTAGGTAGACTCATAAAACTTTAAGGGATCGATAATCATACTTTCACGATGGTAGCAGGTGAAAAAATATTTAAAATATCTCTTACTGGGGGCCGGGGGGGGGGGCAAATGTAGTTATTTCCGATTATAAACGATATAAAAACTGAATATCAGTAATTCTCCCTTTCCCCATGTAGGTAGAAGCATGAAACTTTCGAAAGTTGTTCAGTACAATCTCCCGATGAAAGTTGGCGAAAGAGAATGGTGATTTTTCTACTCATAGGGGGCCGGGGGCCCAAATAGAATTTTTTTTTACATAAAAACCCAACTCATCACAAATTCCACAATTCATCGTGTAGGTAAAAACAAAGCTTTTGGAAGTTGTTGGGTACCCTCTCACGAAGAAAATTGGCGTAATATAATTTTAAAATTTACACTCATTGGGTGTAAAAATCTCACTCATGTGGAGCGGGGGCCCAAAAACTGTTTTTTCCTATTATGGGCTCTATAAAAATTGAAAATCACCAATTTCCCTATTTCCCGTACAGATAGAAACATGAAACTTTTGACAATTTTTTATTACATGCTCTCAACGATAATTTGAAACAAAAAGTTAAATTTCCCACTCGTGGGGACTGGGGCCCCAAAAACGTTCTTTCCTTATATGAGCTATATAAAAATTAAAAATCACTAATTCTCCTATTTCCCTCATAGGTAGAAGGATGAAACTTTGGAAATGTTTTGAGTACACGCTACCGACGAAAATTGGCACACACAAAATGTTAAAAATTCCTCTCATGGGGGGCCTAAGCCAAAATATAGTTTTTCTTATATTAAAAGCCGACTCATCACTAATTCTCCAATTTTCTGTGTAGGTAGGAGCATTACATTTTGGAAAATTGTTGGATACCCTCTCACGACAAAACTGGCGAAAAAGAATTTTAAAAATCTCGCTCATGTGAGGCCGGCGACCCAAAATAATTTTTTTTTATATGGGCTTTATAAAAATTGAAAATCAACAATTTTCCTATTTCCAATGTAGGTAGACGCATAAAACTTTGGGTATTCTTTGAGTTCATGCTCTCGACGGTAATTTTTTTTAAAATTAAATTTTCCACTCAGGGGGCACGGGGCCCCAAAAACGTTTTTTCCTTACATGAGCTATATACAAATTAAAAATCACTTTTTCTCCTATTTCCCGTATAGATACAAATATGAAACTTTGGAGATGTTTTGAGTACATGCTCCCGGCGAAAACTGGCCATAACAAATGTTAAAACCCCCTCTCATGGGAGGCCGGGAGTCCAAATATAAAAATTGAAAATTACTAATTCTCCTTTTTCCCGTATAGGCATAAGCATGAAACTGTGAAAATTTTTTGATTACACGCTCCCAACGTAAATTTGCTAAAATAAATGTTAAAAATCCCTCTCATGGGGGGCCGGGGGCCCAAATATAGTTTTTATATTAAAAACCGACTCATCACTAATTCTCCAGTTTTCCGTGTAGGTTGGAGCATGAAAATTTGGAATATTGTTAAGAACCCTCTAAAGTTGGTGTATAAGAATTTTTAAATACACACTCATTGGGGCCGGGGCCTCAAAAACGTTTTTTTCTCTCTTATATGAGCTTTAAAAAATATAAAATCTATGATTCTATTATTTCCCGCATTGGGAAGGGCGTGCAACGTTGGGGGGGGGGGGGTTAAATACACTTCCACGATGGTAGCAGGTGAAAACACATTTAAAATATCCCTTTCTGGGGGCCTGGGGCCCAAATATAGTTTTAAATGCACTCACTCACTCAATCATCACTAATTCTTCAACTTCCGGTGTAGACAGTAGCATGAAAATATGGGAAGTGTTGAATATTGGGAGTCCCCTCTCACGAAAAAAATGAAATTTAAAATTCCAAATTATGTGGGACCGGGGTCTCAAAAACTATTTCTCTTTATCTGTAAAAATTGAAAATACTAATTGTCTTTTTTGCCGAGTATGTACAACCTTAATCTTTAGGAAGTTGTTGAGTACACTTCCTTGATGGTAACAGGTGAATACATATTTAAATTATCACTTACTGCATGCCGGAGGCCTCAATGTAGTTTTTCTATTAAATGAGCAATTAAAAACTGAAAATTACTGCTTCTCCCATTTTCTGTGTAGGTAAAAGTATAAAGCCTTCTGTAGTTGTTTAGTAACAGCCCAAAATTGGTAATAAGGAAAATAATTATATAATTTTTAAAATTTCCACTCATGGGTTGCCGGGGGACCAAAACCTTTTTTTTTTCTTCCTAAAATGGGCTATATTAATCTAAATCAACACTAATTCTCCAATCTTCCGTGTAGGTAGAAGCTTGAAATTTAGGGAAGTTGTTAAGTACACCCCCGCTATGATAAGAGGCAAAAATATTAAATCCTTTCTCACAGGGGAGACGATTGCCTAAATCAAGGGCAACCTGGCCCCATTGGTGCAAGATTTAAATTTTGAAAAATATCTTTATTTTAATTTGGATAATTTTGAATATATTGTTGATTTTTATCGAAACCATGGAACAGAATGGGGAATAAAATTGTAAACGTTAAAAAAAATTATCAAGGCCGTGCCCAAAAGTATGAATATTGAGATTTAATGTCCTATATCATTTTCATATGAGCTATAAAGTTTAGTTCAGATCCATTCCTTTTTCCCAGTCGTTAAAGCTTACATGCTTTATGTACATCTCATATTCGCAAAAACGAAATTAATTGCCCATAGGCCAAATCGGAGAAAGATATTAACTTTAAAATACAATTTTATTTTGTTGTAATTCATAATAGATATATTTTAAAATATTTTTCAAGCTTATGTAAAATCAAAATTGGAAATACTTCTTAAATGCTTACGAAAACAAAGATTTTAGGCCCCCGGTCCCAAAGAAATGGACATTAGGAGTTCAACGACGTATGATATTTTAATATTGTCTTTAAAGTATGATAGTACCAAGTTTGGTCAAGATCCATTCATTATCCAAGTAGCCGATGCTTAAACTAATTTGTATATAGCTTGGATAAAAATAGTTTGGGCCACCGACACCTAATAAGTGTCACTGTTTTAGAAAAAGAATGTTTTCACGAAGCCATCCCGGAAGCATAATCAACGATTTCCTTATGTATCATTGTGATCGGGTGAATGGTTTTGTCAGTTTTAATAGACCAAAAAAAAAAAAAATTTAAAAAATTTTTTAAAAAATTAATAAATAAAACATCATAATTTGATTTATATATATGTAGATAGATATAAGGGGAAAACACATTAAGCCCCCCCGGGCACATTCCGTGAACGATTTCAAATTAAAAAAACTTGTTCATTTTTAATTAATTTTCTAAAGATGGTGGATATATTTCTACATATGGTTTAAAATTAAATGTGAAAAATATGTTAAGCATTAAAGAAAAAGACATTTAGGGCCCCCTGCCGCGAAAAAATTGTCATTTGAAGTTCAGTGACCTTAATTATTTTATATGAGCTACTAAGTTTTTGTCACTAGCTAACGCGAAAACTTGTTTTTATATAGCTTTTATTATAATACTAATTTTAATATGACATTAAGGGCCCCAGAGCCCATTCACGGCAAGTTATAAAGTTGAAAACATCTGTTTATTTTAAGATGGATAATAATTGTTACATTTATCATCTTTTCTCAAGATCTTTAATAATTGATTTGGTGAATAAAATTTTAAAAGACTATAAAAATGGTATTTTGAGCCCCGAGCCCCAAAAAAGCGCCCCTTTGAGATGACTTACCTTTAGTATTTTAATATTGACTAACAAGAATGTAATTATAAAATTTGGTTAAGATCCATCAATTTATCAAGTACATAGCGCCTAAACTTATTTTTTATATAGCTCATATAAGCAAAAAATTGTCATATAGGGCCCCCGGTGCTCCTTTAGTGTTAAATTAAGAAAAAAAAAAGACCAGTTACCATTCCGGAAGGGTACTCAACAGTCTCAAACATTTTCATGCATGCATGCATGCATTAATTAATCACATACATACATACATACATACATATATACACACACACACATTCATACATACATACACACACACACACATACATACACACATAGATACATATATACATAAAAATACATACATACATACTTACATACATCGTACATTCATACATACATACATACATACATACATACATACATACATACATACATACATACATACATACATACATACATACATACATATATATGTACACTAGCAATTTACCCGCGCTTTGCTGCGGAAATTAGGATATCAGTTAGCGTTGACAACCCGCGTAACACCAATTCAAAACACCTATTGATTTTAATCTGAATCAAGATGGATATACTACAAATATTAACTTCAACCGTTCAGGCTCCTACGTACACAAGAACTTGGAGATTTAAAGATGCATCTTTTTTATATAACTCATATTTGGAGAAAAAACTATATTTCGGCAATCATCCCCCTAGTGAGAGGTGATTTAATATTTTTTGCCTCTTACCATCGCGGGGGGGGGGGGGGGGGGGNTTATATAATTATTTTTCCTTGTCTACCTACACGGGAAATAAGATTTTCAATTTTTATAAATCTCATATAAGAAAAAAAAACGTTTTTGGGGCCCCGGCCCCAATAAGTGTGTATTTCAAAATTCTTTTACACCGACTATCGTCGTGAAAGGGTAATTATCAATTTCGCAAAGTTTCATGCTCCTACCTACATTGAAAATTGGAGAATTAGTGATGAGTTGGTTTATAATATAAGAAAAAATATATTTGGGTCCCCCATTAGTGAGAATTTTAACATGCTTTTTGCGATTTTTTGTTGGGAGATTGTACTCAACAATTTCCCAAAGTTTCATGCTTCTACCTACACGGGAAATTGA
>MUZC01003350.1:131056-152729 GCA_002072015.1 Radix auricularia
GATTTTGGTAGAGAGGATGCTGAACATTCCCCTGGTCCCATTCCAGAGACAAGTCAACGAGAAAATGACCATTCTTCTCAATCTCTATTCTACTCTTGATGAACATGCTGTCAAAGCTTTCTCTGAGATCCTGAAAAGCAGAAACCTAGCACGTCATTTAGTCCAACAAATAATAGAAGCTCATAACAAAGCAAACGAGGCCAATCCACCACCTGTTTTACCAAAATTGGTGCAGCTAGCACGAACATTGCCAGAATCAGTAAAGCCTCATGAAAATCTTAAGAAATTAAACCTCATGTTAAAAGATGATGCTCGTCTGAGGATGCTGTTCAAAACTCTAGTAGGACCCAATTGCTCGTGCAAGAAAGCTGAAGAAATTGTGGTATTGCTTAACTTTTACAAGGCCTATACTACTGTCAAATAATACAAGCATTGAGATAGCCCGTTTGGTTTTTTAAAACCAGTTTATTTGATTGGTTTTCACATTCTTGGCTCATCTCACAATTTTATTGATAGCTTCTAATGATGCATTACTTATAACTTTATGTCATTTTACAGAAAATTTTAGCTTTAGAAAAAATTCAAATTTTAAATGGCTTTGAAAAGTAGAAGTTTCTTTTATATAGAGCTCTTAGTACTATATCTATATTTTTTTTAGCATTAAACTACAAACCATTTGCTTTTTATTATATATTAAATAAATTATTTCAATTACTATATGGTTTGAAATAAATATTATAATTTTATTCTTTTGGTAGAGAAATCTTATTTGAAATGATTCTTTTGGTAGAGAAATCTTATTTGAAATGTTATAGATTTATTTCGATTTTATGCAGTAAAAAGAATTAAGTTTTCGTTTTGTTACTAAAATATTTTTTTAGTTTTGTTGTAATCTTACATTTAGTCTTGAAATTGCAGGCATACTAATAGTGTCTAAATTTGATATTACAGAAAGATATTCTGAAGAAAATTGGTGTAACCCCAGGTGTGGCCAACTTTTTGTATCAAATGACAAAATCTCTGGTCGAAAGGATTGCTCCTGTGATGGTGGATGCATTGGCTATTGATCACCTGGTGCTTGCAGTATCAGAGAAGGTTGCTAGTATTGATGATGACGGGAAGGATTTGATGGAAGCAGGGGTGCAGAAAGGTGTCCAACTTCTATTAGTAAGTCGATCCATTGTTACTGAAAAGTAATATTAACTTGATTCAAATGCATTATCTATAACCAAAGCTCATACTGTAATAGACAGATCAAAATGTTAATTTAAAAAGCAAAAGTTTCTGAACTCATATCTTTGTTTTATTCGTTTACCCTGATTAGTGAAATTTATAGTATATTAAAATGCCATTAAAAATTTTAAGTCCTCAATTCGCCACAATTAGAGTTTGATTGAAATTTGTTGGTTGTTTCCGGTTGTGATACAAAAAATGATGAGCTCTGGGTAATACGCTTATTTAGAGTTTTTGAAGTTGTGGTTAACGGGTTCAAATACAATAAGAAATGTCCTGCTCTTATGACCTGTTAACCATTAACACTCTAGGTTGAGATATTGTTAGTGTTTGATCTCCTGTGTCTTCATTTGGGTTTTTTCATCAAGTAAGAAAGTAATTTTACATGGGAGCACAGGCTCTAAATTTTAACCACTAGTATATGTAAACTCTACCAGTGTCAGCATTCTAAATTATGTCTTAGACCTCAATCTTGTACACCTATTGAAGCTCTCATTTTAAATGTACTATTGTTATACTTTCTTCTCCCTGTATGAAAAAAACCTTATATTACCAAAAATGCTTATTGTGTATTTTTCAGACTTTATCTTACTATTTCCCATATTACTTCAAATCCCTTGAGATATTTGAAAACTTCCTCTCATTTGTCAAAAATGATGATGATGTTGTCAGTAAGTAACATTTTCTGTATCTTTAAATTGAGGGAAATGGCTCACTGGGTTTAAAGTATTAATATATTTCTATTTTTTAAATTTTTGGTCTGATTTCTATTTCATTGCATTGGATAAAAATCACTCCATTTGGACATTGAAATAAACATAATACACCATTTCTATTTTGCCAGGTGACTTGGCTATACAAATAATTACAAACACAGGTTCCCGCTTACACATGGACCACCCAGAGGTCTATTCGTAAGTTCATATACAAGCAAAAACATTATATATATACTATCTTAATAAAATTTTTTTTTTTTTTTGTGGTAAGTTATGATAGAACTTTTCGAGCTAATATCTTCACAAGTAGCTAAATTAGAACTTGAGCTGTGTTTGATTTGAAAGAAGTGACATTTTACAAATTTATAAAGTGATCTTCTTCTTGTACTTCAATTTCAGATCTCTAGTTCCTATTCTTATAAACCTTGCAAAGTTTGGTACGCCAAAGCAAGCAAAACATGCACTAAGGTGCATTAATACAATCTGCATCAACAAGGAGTCTGCCATTGCCAGTATTTTTGAGGTTTGACAGAGAGCTTTTTTCTCTTTATTTGAACAAAGCAAAGAATGATCCATAAAATCAATAGTAACATAATAGAGGCATTAGGTGCCATATCAAATCTGGAAAAAAAGTTTATGTATACATGTCTTATGTTTATAGCTCAATCACGCTTTTAAAAAAATTATTATTGAAATAAACTAGCATTATTGACATTGATTAAACTTAATAATATGAGTTTAATCTATGTGACTGATATTTGTTTTGTTAATATCATGTGATAATTATTTGAAAAGCCTAACATAATATTTCTTTATTGTCAGTCTATTCAAAACGCCCTCAACCCTGACAATGCAAATTACCTAACAGCCATCGTGTCTCTCGGTCATATTGCTCAGTTGTTTCCAAAGCTCTACCCTGCAGAAATCAAAAGCATTGTGTCCAAAGTGATAGTCAAAGACCTTCTTATGAAAGACAGGGTAAGAGTTTTACAGAGTCCTTGTTAGCTTTGTATCTTGTCTTTTGTATGTATCCAAGAAGAGTGAATTCCTTGACATAAAACTATAATTCTACTTCATAATTATATGATTTATTCATTAGGATCTATTGCTGAATTTTATGGATAGTGTTGATTTTCAATTTATTTTTTCCCTAATGATGTGCTCTTACTTATTCAGTTATCTTTCCTTAATATAGGTATAATACCAACAATATTTAAGAGTGCAGATAGTCCAGCCCAGTAATTTACTTGGGATATTATTTTTTTTTATGTTATAGACTCAAGGGGCAGCAACCGAAGAGTCCTGGTGTCCAGACCACCTGGTTTCAGATGAAACAAAAGCAAAAGTATGATTGAATTCTGACTATATTACCTTTTCAAATGATTTTTTAAAATGAATTTGCATATAATTATTGATTTATTTTATTTTAAGTCGATGCAATACTTTTAAGGATCTAAATAGAATCAAAATTAATTTCTAGACTGCCCCTGATAATATAGATTAATAAAAATTTACTATCTAACTGTTTAAAGTGAAGTGATATTATTTGTTAAATGCATTCAGTTTTCTGAAAATATATAATGGATTTTTTAATGACAAATTTAGTATTTTAAAAAAATCATTATTCTGATAATTAATTGAAACAGCTTAACCAAACATTTATCATTGTTCAATTGTTTGACAATAATTGAGAAGTTGATTATCACTAGGTGCAGGCAATGAAGCTTCTGGTACGTTGGCTGCTGGGATTAAAATCCAATACAAGTAACTCTGGCACATCTACATTACGTCTGCTTTATACAGTCATCATTCATGATGGAGACCTCATGGAAAATGGGCTAACAAAGTAGGTTTTGACGAAGCCATTCCTTTGTTTATGATTTAAATACTTGTAACAAGTACTATGAATATGGTTTTATGCAAAAAGGCTATTTTAAACACAAAGTTTTTATTTCTTTTCAACTTTGCTTTGTTAACGTACATACTTGTTCAGGATTTACTTTGATGTTAGTGTTAACAAAATTAATTCAATTTAGAAACAAGGGAAGAATTTGATATGGAAATTTAAAGAAAACTTGATGTTGAATTAGTTTAACCTTTTGATAAGCCAGATGGGTCAGAAGCAGAACTGATGATCTGACTTGTCCAAACAAAAGTGTTCAGCTGAAATTGAAGTCTAGGTGTACATTTTTGTTATGGTAGATCTCAAATAATGTTTTTTTAAAAAAAAAAATTCAAATCTGCAAATTATGGTCATATTAGAGTTGTTTCCCTTTGATTGATTCCCTTCTTTGGTACTATGATTATGAGAGAGTTAACTCATTAGCTCCTGATGCGACTAAATGCGTCTTTATAGGGGTCCGTACAGATGCGTCCAAATGTGTCTGTTCGCATAGCGACGCACTCTCGCATTTTTAGTTAAAAATAGCATCAAAATCTCGCTTTCCTCGAGACTTCCTGCTTTTGTGTGATCCTACGAGATTTCAATTAAAATTACAGGATGTTTTTATCTTCTTTCACTTTCGATCCATTTGTGTTTTAGTTTGACGCGTCTCTATCCAGTATGTATTCACCCGAGGTATCGGAAATTGCTATATCGGTCTTTAATCGACATTATTTCGTAGTGCACGTTATATTATTATTAAACTTAATTCATTCCTGGATGTGTTAATCATTTTATTTTTTAAAATAAATGAATATCTTTAGAAAAGAAAAGCATTTTCATCATGAAATCAAAAACTTAACGAAGTTGCTTCACTTTTGTCCGGAATGTGGAATAGATACAGAAGTAGCCCTTCAGGAGTTAATAATTAAATAAATCAAGTTTTTATTATTAAAAATTATTTAGAGAGAAGCTCAAAAGTATTCTTTAGAGTCATTTCATACGAGCAGAGACATTTCTTTATTTAATATACAAAATTTTATGTTCTCCCTTCCATTTTACCCAGTAAACCTGAGTTAGCCAGGTTGCGCCTCCAGGCTGGCTGTTGTATGCTCAAACTGGCTGAAGAACCTTGCTATGCCGAAATAATTTTAAAAGAACAGTTCCAAGCTCTAGCCCTCATGCTCAACGTAAGCCATAAAACCACATTTACCAATAGCAGTATTCTGAATCTATTCTAGAAACAACAATGTCCACCTCTGATAGTCATTTGGGCAGGTGTCCTGTGGTCATAGTTGACAGAATCTCAAACATCACAGTTCACTGTTAATAATTATGGTATTTTGGTGTATTATAATGTCAAGGAAAGAGAGTCACCATGCTATCACAGTTGAAGCATGTGTCTTGCCAAATGTTTCACTTCTGGCAAAGTATCATCCATCCACTATGTTGCTAAACTAAATTTTTCATGTTTTTTTTTTGGCTATATTTTCTTTTCACACTCTGATTTCATACATTATTTTTATTCCAGGATGCATGTTTTCAAGTCAGGGTTCGGTTTGCTAACCGTCTTCAAAAGGGTCTTATAAGCCTAAAACTTCCTCTAGAGTACATAGCCATTCTCTGCTTGGGAGCCAATGATCCTATCAAGGAGAGGAGGCAGCAGTTAAAACAGTATTTGGCACAGAACATTAACAAGAGAAGGGATTACATTAAACAGAACCCCAGTGCTCGTGGTTTGTGAAAAAATGAACATTTAGAGATTTTGTTGTGATGTAGATTTCCATGGGGGAAGTTAAGTAGAAAGCAAGTGATTCTGATGCAAAATTTTATACTATTGTACTTGATGTTTTATTATAGAGATAAATGAAGTTATTGCTTAAAAGGATGCAAGATCTTTAAAAAAAAATAATAATTTTGTATGTAAATTTATACTATCACAGCAAAAATTCCTGTTAATAATGGCTTACAAACAGGATGGTCTATAGTCTTTGGGTTCTATTACTTGGAATGGAATAAAACTTTGAGAAATTGTAAAAAAATAGGTTTATCTTTTATTTTTTGCCAAACTTGAACCTTTGTGCGCTGATCTACGTAGCAAAAAAGATATATTTTCACAACACATGAATTGTCTATATAAGACATACTAGGATTTCGCTTGTTCTATCTGGAATGTTTTTCTTCACACACCAGACATGTTATACACACAACACCACTATGATTAGCTCTGACATAGCATGGTACTTGACCTAGAAACGCATTTTTTAAATAAAATTGTGACTTAGATACTGAAAAATTCAAAAGAATAAAACATATAAACAAAGTTCCACTGTCCTGTCAAGTACACTTGTCTTACATCGAATTTTCAAAAACATTTCAGTTATACACACACAAATAAAATTCAAGACATGGGGTCCAGCCATTTATAATGACTTTTACATAGAGGTTACATGCCAATTGGTTAGTTATTTTTAGTACTTCCTCAAAGTGTTTCACGTGCTGACCCAAATATCACAAATTCGTTAACTTGTTATATAGGAATTAAATTAATAACCTAATTTTCAATAACTTGCACACTTATGTAAGATAATATATTCTATTTGGAGCAATGTAACCATATTTTGAACCTAATGGGGTGTTGCTGTTTATTTGATATTCAGTAATCTTGTGTAAACTGGCTGTATAAAAGTGAATAAGAGCCCATCAGGTTGCCCTGCGATACCATTTTTTTTTCATAATGACCTCTAGCTAGTATTTTGTAAAACTAAAATTTTCTTAATTATAATTAAACTTTGAATGCATTGGTAATAATTAAAATAATATTAGAAATTGTTATCATATTCAGTCCCATAATGCCATAGCAAATACTCTTTGTATTCACATAACATTAAAGAATTTTGAAATCAGAATTTCTCCATTAATTGGAAATAATGTGCAATGTTAGTACAAGGTGTAATTGGAATGACCAAAAGAAAACTTCAAACATAACTGCTTCTTTTTTTTAAAATAAAAGATCACTATTGTCCTGCAGGTCGAATGTTCTACCTACTCCCAGATTATGTCATCCCTTATACAATTCATTTGCTGGCCCATGACCCAGATTTTAAATCCTATGAAGATGTGGATAGCTTAAAAAGTTTAAAAGAGTAAGTGCGTTATTGGAGTATAAGTCAAAGTTTTTGTTGTTCTCTCCAAGTTTTTTTAAAATTAAAAACAAAATCATAAACTTTCTTTTTTTTAAAAAATTATTCATAGTCTGAACATTGTTTACGATAGCTAGATTTAAATTTAAAAAAAAATTTTTTTGTACATTTTAAAACATTTAGTTCTAATTAAAGTGATGCAATATCTCGTGATCAAATATAACAACAGGTGTTTATGGTTTATGATGGACCTGCTGACTCACAAAAATGAAGAGTTCAATTATGCATTCCTGAGACGGATGATTGAAAACATAAAGCAGACAAAGGACGCCCAGTGCCCAGATGATGAGAGTGCTAACAAGGTATTTACACTCTATAACTTGTTGGAGTCACAAATTATATTGAAAATTTAAAGAACTTCTGTCTATTAAAAACTGTAACAAAATAAATCAGTTAAAGTCTAGAAAAGCCTTTGTTTATAGTTGTGCTGTGCTCTCTGTTCGTTAGTGATTGTTAAAGTGTTATTGAAACCTTGCTATAATCAGGTGAAGTAAATAAAAAATGTGTCTCGTTAAAAATAGGATACCATGATTAATTAAGTTGTTAGGAGATAATAAATATGATTGTCTATGTTAAGAGAAACAGCAAAAATTTATGTTTTATAAGTTTTGATTTTTTTTTTCCAAATACATTTTACTTTTTATTAAATGTTAGAAAATGTGAAAAATTTTATAGGTCTTTAAAAAAATTTTTTTTAAAAAGTAAAATTTTCTTACCGCCATTGCCGGAAGTCGAATACATCATTTTTCAAACATTGAAGAGTTTTTACTTTCCGAGATCTCATTTCTAACAAGAGTGGTATCTAGGGGCCCATTACGACGCTTTACGGATAGCGGGAAGAGACACATTACGACGCTTTGCGACTTTAAGAGATAGTTTATGTTTAAACTAAGCTTGTTAACGGTTAACTGGCTAACCGGTTAACCGGTCCTCAAACCAGAACCGGTCATCTTTATTCAGGACCGTGTAACCCAAAAGAAAACAACAACAACAACTTAGCGATAACGTAGTGAAAACAACTAGTGAAAAAAACAACACAAGCGGTATCGCACCTCTCGCTTTGTCGCGGCGAGTAAAAGCGATACCAAGATCCAGCTGGTTAGTTGTCGAGCCACTGTGACTACGAGAGCTAACACAGTGCGTGTTTGATGTCAACAGTGGTCAAGGCCGAGGCTGTTTCTATTTATATTAATTTTAGTCTGTTTCTTATAAAGACAAAGAAAGCTATAAAAGCATATGACCCCGTGATCTATCCGCATTTTCTGATCACCGGTTTATAGTCTGTTTCAGTTCAGGCATTCAAAAACTTATCAGCGCACGCCGCTTAGTGAAGTACATGTACCTATATTACGAGAGGTATTTGAAAGATGTAGCAAAGATACCGGGCGATTAATCGGCCCACAAATTCGAGTGCGGTCTTTTAGTGACAGTTTTCCTGCTAGTCAAAGGCATTTGATTACCACATTAATAGTACGCCGAGTGTAGCTCAAACCCTATTTGAACAGAAAAAACGATGAGGGGGAACGTGTGCGTCGCAAAATTCAATTATTCTGGCGAGTTGATGATTGAAAAATAATGTTTTTTAAAATAAATTCCATTTTATCATCGTTTACTCCGTAGCTTTATAATCTTATTATATTATTAATTTTAATACGCGAGTTGATCGGCATCACACACGAGAGGTGAACACGACGTCACAACGGACGGGGCGAGGCGTTGGTTTTTTAAACTAATGAAAAAACCTCGCTAACTTTAACGAACGATTGAACCTGTCCTCTTATTTAGACCGGTGAACTACGAGTCCCCAAAATAAAATATAAAAAAGACAATTAACCATCACTGTTTAGTTAATTTTTTTATTTAAAAAAAATGCTTTGAATTGAGGGCAATGCGGAAAGAGCTGAACGCAAGCGGGGGAAGCGGGCTTTGATGCCATCAGACGACGCCAGGCGACAACATTCTCTTGTTAGTTCTCAAATGGATCTCAAAACATTAGGGATATAAGGACGAGCGGTTAACCGGTTCTTTTTTTGAACGGTTAGTCGATCCTCAAAAACGAGCGGTCTTAACAACCTTAGTTTAAACCAATATTAACACTATTCCATTGCCATATGCTAAATTTTATGTATTCCGTAGAAGAGACAAGATGATAAAAGAAAAATAGAGAACAGTTGTAAAACTAGTTGAGAACAATTTTTAAAAAAAAGATTTGTTTACTTCTGTTAACCCTTCTAGGCCTAAGTCCTTTAACCTAGCTTTCCCTTTTTCCTGGGTTCCTGAGCCTTAAAGAGAAAAAAACAATTAAATGAAGTATTTCTTTTTAAAAATTCATGCAACAAAAAAGCGGGTAGAATAAGTTTTATTGTAGAGACATTGAAAATAGGTCAGTTTTTTAATTTAGTCTCAATACACTATCTATGTGTTCCTTTTTTTATTAAAGTCCCATAACCTCTTTTTCAGAGGTCGTAGGGGATTCTAATGTTTCCATTAGAACATTCTCGGGCTTAATAGACACTGGCGGCGCCCATCCCTCTCCAGGTTAACGGAGGACTTTCTTAGCGTTAGTCAGTTCTCAACATTTTATAGTGGCTATTCGTGGGCTCGATCCCACGCCCCTCAGCTTGTGAGGCGAGCGCACTATTGACTTCGCTAACCAGCCACCATATGTGTTCCTATATTTTATTATTACACCAGTGTTTGCTATTTATTGTTACCTAATTGCATATACCTTGCTATATTTTTTAACCTAATCGTACCCCATTTTCCCCAGTATATTCTTTTCACATTGATAGAGACTGGAATAACTCAACTAATCATTTTGAATTTTCATAGAAATATAAAATTAAAAACTGTCACTCCTTCCAGAGGGGATAACCAAACTATGGCCTGAAGGCTCCATAAATATTTTTTTTAGTTTTCATTATTTCATGACAATTATTTTTTTAGATTTTTTAACATTGTTTATATTATAATTTTCTATAAAATGATAGATGTAAATTTGTTTGTAAACAATCCTTGACCTTCATAAAGTGAAAGATACTAAAAAGTTGGGCTAACAGGTTTACTCTTCAAAAAGTAATTTTCTGGAACAATATATTTTTGTTTAAAAAATCAAGTCAGGAAAATACTTGTAATTTGTTGCCATTATTGACTATGTAGTGTCTATTTGTGGGCAACAGGAAATCAGCCTCTTGCTTGATCAAATTTATTTCTTCATTTCAGAAAATGTATGCTGTTTGTGATATTGCTCTGGGGCTACTGCATTCTAAATCTGGAAATATTACTCTGAAAGAAATAACTCAGGAACCAGTTCTACCCAGCAAGCTTTTTACAGCTCAAGATAAAGTAAATGATTTTTCTTAGTCTCATCCTTTTATGGCTATACACTCAACAATTTAATGGAAGTAATAATATCCTTGACTGTATTACTTAAAAGCATATGTGCTTAGATGCCAGGAAGCTGTAATTGCCCAGCCACCTGTGGAAAAAGCTCGATTAAAACATTAAAAAATTAAATGTTAAAAAAAAAACTCTTTTTATTGGAAACTTACGTGCTGTACTTTTTAGATGTTTGGTAGGCTGACACCATTTGTTTCACCTGATGGAGAATCTGTATTTGACACTTGATTACTCAAAGTTTTCATGAAATGTAATTCTTACCTCTAAGATAAAATTTAAAAGTCACTTAATTATTTCAATTATATACTTTCCAGAACTATTCCAATTTGCAAAGTTATTTGCCTAAAGATTTCCCATTTGAATCCAAGGTGAGTTTTTAATTTAGTTGGAAAAATGTTGTCAACCAAATTTCTCTAAATATTTAGTTTGTCACTTATGTGTGTTTTGATTGTATGGTCCGCTAGTTAACATAATGTTTGTGATGTTTTTTTTGTTGTTTTTTTTGCCAGTTCAAGTGGAGAACATTTTTTTTTAAAGTTCCTTCCCCCTTCCTTTTTAAAATGTACATACATCAATAAACCAATTACAAATAGCCAGTAGAATGCTTAAGTCCACATATCAATATAAGTAGGAGCTTTCAGCGTTGACCTTATTTCAATTTTTATTCCCCTGTTACTGTTACTACTAACATTAGCAGTTTAACTTACCATACGTTACCCAGCTAAAACACTTACACTTACAACCCTCACTGAAATGTGAAGAAAATAACATTAAATGTAAGACATGAGATGAGATCAAGCCATTTCAATTTTTTTTTTTAATCTTTAATTCTTGCAGAGGAGGATTGGAACCAATGCTCTAACTTTTAGTGGTGATTCCAAGAAATCATCATCATCAGAACCCACCACTACAGAGATTGTTGTTTTAAGTCATGCCCCTGTTGTTAACCCCCTTCCCAGAGCACCACATAAAAACAGGGAGCCCACTCTAAAAAGAAAGAAAGCTGAGTAAGTCTACATTTTTTTACTATTGTTTTAATGCAATTTTTTTCCTGGGCAATGCATGAAGCACAAATAACTGTTTATAGTTTAAATTATTATCTCGGAGTTATGGTAATATCATTAGCATCTTACTTACAACAGTTTTTTCCCCTGTGCTATGTCTATTTAGGCCTAATAACACCCTTAGTAGTTCAGCCTCCATCCAAATAGTCCACTAATACCTGTATCTCGACACTGAAGGAAGATTTGTTTTTTATAAAGATTCTATCATGATTTCTGTTAAGTATGAGATCATCACACAGACTGAAGTGAAGGGTGGGGGGGGGGTAGTGTGACATATAGAGAGGCTAACTATAATAGTTGTGGGCCTTATTGTCTAAGACATAGCTAAATTGTGTGGACCTTATTGTCTTAGTCATAGCTAAATTGTGTGGGCCTTATTGTCTTAGACATGGCTAAACTGTTGTGGGCCTTATTGTCTTAGGCATGGCTAAATTGTTGTGGGCCTTATTGTCTTAGACATGGCTAAATTGTGTGGGCCTTATTGTCTTAGTCATAGCTAAATTGTGTGGGCCTTATTGTCTTAGACAAAGCTAAATTGTTGTAGGCCTTATTGTCTTAGACATGGCTAATCTTAGTCATGGCTAAATTGTTGTGGGTCTTATTGTCTTAGTCATGGCTAAATTGTTGTAGGCCTTATTGTCTTAGACATGGCTAATCTTAGTCATGTCTAAATTGTTGTGGGCTTTATTGTCTTAGTCATGGCTAAATTGTTGTAGGCATTATTGTCTTAGACATGGCTATTCTTAGTCATGTCTAAATTGTTGTGGGCTTTATTGTCTTAGTCATGGCTAAATTGTTGTAGGCATTATTGTCTTAGACATGGCTAATCTTAGTCATGGCTAAATTGTTGTGGGCCTTATTGTGTTAGTCATGGCTAAATTGTTGTAGGCCTTATTGTCTTAGACATGGCTGAATTGTTGTGGGTGTAATAGACTGAAGCACACTATAAGCGCTAATTGTGTTTAGTACATTACACATCATTGATATTAATTTCTCGATTAATCTGTAAAAAAAAAATATCGATTAAAATTATTTTAATTGATAAAATAGCGATTAAAGGGAAAGCAATTGTTTGAAACAATTTTTTCGATTTATTTATTAATGAATATTTATTAATAATTAATAATAGTTTGCTTTTTTTACATACAAACTTCTTCATTTAAAAAAAAAGATTTTTAAAGTGTAAACTTTAAAATAATCTCTTTTTATAAGGAAAATGATATAAAAAATTAAACATTGTTTTTTTCCTAATTAAGAATAGCAAAATTTTAATTCATTGACATTATATTAAACTACTTATATTTAAATTAAACATGTCAATTGCCTGTTTTTGTTACTTCCCTTGAAATTTTTAATTTAATGACGTCATACATCTAATTTTTAGCTTAATTAAAATTATCTATTAATTATTCGGTAATTTTTCAAAAGTTAACTATCAAATTTAAATTAATCGATAACAACCCTAATAGATTATATTTGTTTTATTTTTCAGAAAAGAGAGATCTATAGGAGAAGGCTTTGACTCAGATTCACAGTCCCCAAAACAGTCAGACACTGATGAACCAGTTCAGAAAAGTAAGCCCACTAAGCCAAAGAAAGTTCCTGAAGTCCCAAAAATCCCTAAAAAGCGAGGCAGAAAGCCTAAAGTTAGAGTCGAGGCAGAAGTGAAAGAAGAAGTGGATCAGGAAGTGGAGTCGACATCAGCAAAGTCCCAACCTGTGAAAGCAAGAACAAAACAGACAAGAATGGAAGATTTCACTAGCTCAAAGCACGGGCCTGTAGCAGCAAGTACCCCCCTCAATGGGAATGCTAATAAAGGTGTGCAAGGAGCAAAAGTCAGGGTGCCAGGAGAGAAGGTAGCTAGTAAAAAAAATCAAAGTCCATTACTCAAAGTTGTCACTCCGGGAGTAGGTCGTGGCAGGAAACGTGAGGCTGAGAGTGATGATTCTATGACATCATCCAAGGGAGATGATCGCCCAAGTCCAGCTGTGGTACGTCGGCTCAAACCACCAACACTGCGTGAAGATCTGTGAGTAATCTTCTAAATATTTCTAGCTTTCATTTATTTTACATTTGATTTTAACTATTTTAAAAAAAATTAATTGAAACTTGACTGTTTTCTCGTTGCTAAAGTGCACTTAAGAATGACTTAATTCTTAATTTAAGGAGTAAATTTGTTAAATATATTCCAGTATCTTTCTTTCAAAAATGTTTTTCTGGCAGTAAATCATGTGCACAAATGATTTAGCAACTTAAAAAAAACCAATGCTAACAAATTAAACAATCTTTGCTTTTTGGATTGGGTCTTTTTTTCTATCTATGTATCAAATATATATTAAAGAGGGCTATGTACCTTTTATTGTCTTCAAAATGCTTATGAGACTATAATAGTATAAAATCATAATTGTGCACATGTAACTGAAACACTGTATCTCCTGGCCCCTCTACTGTTTGTGACAGCAGTAGTCGTAATCCTTCTCACAGGTCCACAAGGCCCAGTCCTGCCCAGATACCAGTCAGTAGAAAACGTTCCCCACCTTCTTCACCTTCCACATCAGCCTCCCCTAGTCAGGCCAAAATGTGAGTCATTTTGTCAATATAACTAAAACCCCAGGCCAAAATGATTCATTTTGTCAATATAAGTAACAGACCAACAAAAATGGGAGTCAATTTGTCAATAAAACTAACACCCCAGCCCAACATGTGAGTCATTTTGTCAATGTAACACCCCAGGCCAAAATGTGAGTCATTTTGTTAATGTAACTAAAACCCAGACCAAAATGTGAGTCATTTTGTCAATGTAAGTCAATGTAACACCTCAGGCCAGAATGTAGTTCTTTTTGTACATAGTGAGATTAACACCTGCCTTAACAAGAGGATTTTGTTAAAAATCAAATAGCTAATGGCAATTATCTTTGATCAATAAAGAATTTAATTTTTTTTAGGTGTAATTCAGATGGTTCTAGGATCTGGGAGAGGATTGTTTTAACATTTCACCCAAGATTGTGGTGGATATACTCTGGGAAATTAAGCAAGCCTGCATTGGAAAACAATAACATTTTTAAAACTGTACTTTCATAATTATTTATTAGGGCTGCAGAAACTAACGATTGATTAAAAGATTAATCTTTAAAAATTTTAATAGATTAAAATTAATTTGATCAATTAAAATTTAAGGAAATATTCCTTTTTTTTCAGATTTATTAATAATTATTTTTTTTACTTACAAGTATTATTATTATTTTTTTTTAGACATGCATATGTAAGCAAAAAAGTTTTTTCTTCCTTATTTCTTTCATAGCAGAACGACTTTGCTGTGTTACTTCACAGAATTTGGGAATTATAGAATCTATATAAGCGTTACAAAAATATAATTAATTGATTAAATTTTTTCCCGATTATCGAACAAAATTTTTGTAATCAATACCAGCCCTATTATATATATATATATATAAATATACTCACAAATATTTCACTTTTTTAAAAAGCGCTGGTGGTGAACCAAGTGAATGAGAATCTGATCTCATCAAACTATTCCTAAACTCAGACTCTGAGACTCTCTACTACAATTTGTAACAAACTTTTAAACATAAGGATAATGCCTGATAAGCAAGCTGGAGATGAAAGTAGAAAGAAACACTTTTAACCTTTGAACCTGATATTCTGTTTAATCCTTATACCCAGCCATAATGTCTTAGACAGCTTGTGCCTCAGGAGCTCTGGGAATGGGGATTTAAGGGGCAGGAACCCATGGTTAAAAATGTTAAACATATTTTATCCACCATGTCAAAATAATTTTTTTTGTTACCTAAACCAGGTAAAGAAGATCTAAGATCTAAAAAAAAAACATTTTTAGCAAGCAAATTTTTTTCTTTACAAGATAATGTATGTATTTTTTATTTGATGCTACCACAGAGCCAGACTTTCACGTAGCGCGATAGGAACACCTAGTGACTCTGGCTCAGAACGATCCTGTTCTCCAACAGCACAACCCTCTCCTGTCAAAAGAGTTCCAATCTCTCGACCTGAGCCTATTAAGTCCAATATGCGTAATGTGTAAGCATGGAAATTTTTATTCTCATCATTGAATTTTCTATTTGAATATATTCCCTCACTGGGTATTATCAACTGTTTTCATTGTGTCCTTGTCCCATCTGTTCCTTGTTTTTATTTCTCATTTTGTTATTTACATTACAAGTGCCCAGTAAAAAGAAGATAAAAAAAGGTTACGAGGCAGCCTTTCATGTCCTCACAACTCCAGTTGATGAGTTGATTTTTGGTTCATTAACTCTTTTTCTCTGGAACAACGCTATCATCGTTGATTTAAAAAAACGTTTTTGAATGATTAAAAGTGGATTGTTTCATTTCTTTTCTTAGCTATTTAACTAAAACTAAAATTAGTTTTAATGTAATCTAGAATGATTCCCCTTGAATAAAAAAAGTCGGAAATCTTTTGTTCGAACGTGTTTTCATCACAAAAGAAGAGGTTGAAAGGCTTGTTTTCATTTTCGTTTTACATTTGTTTACAAACATGGATATTCAACTAGTTCATCTGGTTATCGATCTAATATTTTTTAAAATACTACGATGATGAACAAGAAAAAGGTTGTTTTTTAATGATGATTCAGATATTAATTGTAAATGCCGATGAAACATACGCTTAGACTTAGTGCTGGTAGTTGTGGTGTAATTGACAATAACTTGAGGAGTCATCTGTTGATGAACATTAAGTCCCGGCCCCACCTCAAATTCCTTGATAAACTGATATTTATGCTACAAATAATAATATAGTCAATGTTTAGTGTAAATTGAAAGCTGCTAAAAAAATTTCATTAAAACTAAGTGCAATTTTAGATATAATTAAAAATAATTTCAAGTTGCAATACATCGGATAGCTCCCAGTTCCATTGTAAATAGTTCAATTTTTGTATACTTTTCCTGTATGGGTGACTATGGATATTGAGCTCTAATGTTATATTTTTTTGCTTTTTTTAAAGTGAAATTATTTCTATTTGCTGTAAAAATGAACATAGTTTTTAAAAAAACACTATATTATTACATTTTGGATAAAAATCTAAATTTTATTGCCTTTGAATGAGGTTTTGCAAAAAAAAAAGTTTATAAATTTTAATTTTCACTAAAACAGAATCGTATTATTTTATGAAAATAAAGTCATGAGTCTGTGTTGCCTGAAAACATCATTCATTCCCCTTTAATTCAATGCCAAATATATGATCTGTTAAAAAATATTAACATTTTAAGATAGCATGGTAGCCCCCGACAAATTTCCAGAAAAGATAATTAGTTAAGATTGTGGAAAATAATTCTGGAGAAAAAGAGTTAAGTGTGAGGGAACTGTTGAGCTGTAGTATTGAAGAATATTGCTGGAGGAATAAATCATGGAAATGTGAAAGTAAAATTGTAGTTTGGTTAAAAGAAGATTGTGGTATGGTGCAAGGAGTTGATGCTTACAGCATAGCAATACAATTGAAGTGCACTTGGTGGTGTAGTTTTGGGTCTGGCTTCACAGTCTAAGTGTGTGTGATGCCTAACTGAAATCCAAACATATTCAAAAACAATCTGGTGTTTTTGTAATAACATGTTTGGATTTCAGTTAGTCAAGTGGGACAATGAGGGTGTAAAGTGGCCATCATGTGGGACAATGAGGGTGTACAGTGGCCATCTTGTGAGACAATGAGGGTGTACAATGGCCATCATGTGGGACAATGAGGGTGTACAGTGGCCATCATGTGGGACAATGAGGGTGTACAGTGGCCATCATGTGGGACAATGAGGGTGTACAGTGGCTGTCATGTGGGACAATGAGGGTGTACAATGTTCATCATGTGGGACAATGAGGGTGTACAGTGGCCATCATGTGGGACAATGAGGGTGTACAGTGGCCATCATGTGGGACAATGAGGGTGTACAGTGGCTGTCATGTGGGACAATGAGGGTGTACAATGGCCATCATGTGGGACAATGAGGGTGTACAATGGCTGTCATGTGGGACAATGAGGGTGTACAATGGCCATCATGTGGGACAATGAGGGTGTACAATGGCTGTCATATGGGACAATGAGGGTGTACAATGGCTGTCATATGGGACAATGAGGGTGTACAATGGCTGTCATATGGGACAATGAGGGTGTACAGTGGCCAAGTGGCATGCATAATTAACTGGCATTCTCAAATTCATAGGTTCAAGACTTAATTAAGGTGTGGTTAATGAATTTTGTGAATTCTACTTCACTTACTACCCCATGGGCCAACATTCTCTGAAATGAGAACTTCACTTACAGTTATTCATGCCATTGGCATTTTGATTAGAACTCTTTCCATACTTGTCTGAATTATTGACTTGATCATTAGTTACAACAAATAGTTAATAGTTCTAATTCTCTAGGTATTTGCATATTTATAACACTGCTCAATAGAATTGCCAGAATGTAATATTACATGCAATTCTTTAAAAGTATTCTTTGAATGTTCCAATGAGAATATATGGTTTATTTTAATGTCCAAACCAATGTTCTACTCCACAGTAGAAGAACTCGTGTGGCCAATGGGACATCTGATGGTGAAGACACACCAGAAACAGAATCATCTCAGTCATCAGCTCTCAGTACGGCCGTGTCTAAAACTAATGTTCCTGTTACAGAAGATGAGGACAATGAAGATGGTTTGAATGTGGGTCAAGTCAATTGAAGTTTAATTTTAACTGTTGGAAACTGATTGAAGTTCTTTTCTCATCTCTGGTGTCTTTGACTTGTAATCTAGTTTCTATAGGAACATTATAACTAAACCTGGGCATTAAAACTAAACCTGGGCATTATAACTAAACCTGGACATAACTAAACCTTAACTTCTTATAGTAATTTAGTTTCTAAGGGGACATTATTACTAAACCTTAACTTCTTATAGTTATTTTGCCATTTGATTTTGTTTTTACTGCAATAAAATTGGTCATGTCTCAACTGAGCATAAATCAAATTACTGTATATAATCATTCTAAAGCTGACCTTTTTGGGACAAAATCTAGGAGGAAAATTTGGGGGTCGGCTTATGACATTCTGCTACAAGACTAGACCAGAGACGTCACCAGGATTGGTGTCACCCTGGATGGTAGTTCATGTTGTCCCCCCCCCTCCCGACTTAAACCCATTCAACTCCTCCGAGTTTTCCAGTGCCAAATGACAGGAACATACAGAATTTTACATTTTGGTGTCACCCCACTGATGGTGTCACCCGTGGCGGCCCGCCCCTACCGCACCCCCTCATTTCACCTAATACCTTTTCTTTTATTTCACCTAAAAACTTTTCTTTCATTCCACCTAATACCTTTTCTTTCATTTCACATACAGGTCAAGAGGAAGACAAGAATGCGAAGGAAAGGAACCTGGAATGAATAGCTTTGTTGATATCACCCTTTCATTTTCAAGCACATCTTCTTGTACTCCATTGTTGCACATGAGTTGTCTGAATGAACCAACAAAAAGGTCAGCATCCCTGAATGGACCTAATTGTGGGTTACCAAATCAGTCTTATAATATTCATTGTACATAACTTGTCAGTTCAACATTATGGGCCATCAAGGAGTTAGAGTTACAAGCCTACTAGCAGCTAACAATTACTCTTTGATTTAACTTCCTGCCATGTGTCCCATGTTCTTTATCCTTCACTTTGAGAAATTGGTTTCAAATTGAAAAATATATTTTTAAATGTCATAAATTATATCCTGTCCAATCAATTATTTTATTTTTGTTAAAGTAAGGGTTGGTTACTGTTGTGTCTTGGTTTATGAAATCACTTGGGAATCTGATAGATTCTTGGTATTCAAAGTAAAAAAATTATGTAAATATGCATGCTGCTGTGTTGTGAAAGAGAAAGTTGGAGACAACTCTGAGCTCAGCTCAACTACCAGCAGTTGCCTGTCAGTTGTCCCCCCTTTTGTTTCCAAATCCATGAATTCTATGCCCTTTGTCTGGCCTAGACAGATGGTTATGTTGATTTAGTATGAATGGTCTTATTCACAACTGTACTTTTGGAAGCTTTTATCATTTTGTTAGAGTTGAACATTTAGTTGTTACACTTGCAAGGTTTTAAGTTTTAGCTCAGAAATAGTTAGGCCATTCAACTGTGCAAGTTTATATAACAAACACATGTGACATAAGTTTCTTTTTTTTAAGTTGTGAGTCCATATTATACATTCATTATTCATTATACAGTGAGAAATGATTTTTATAAAACCTAAATGAAAATTTTGATATTGTGCCAACATTAAGCAAATAGCCTGTTTAGTTGGTCAACACAATCTACTGATGAGGTTTGAAATTTATCATTTTTAAGGCACATTTTCCTTTCACATTCTACATTATTCCATAAGAAATTTTACAAGACAGCTATTGCATTTTCATTTTGTATCAGACTTTGTAAAAAAAATTCATTTAATCAACTCATCGCTAATGTTGCCTTGTAATGTGGTACATTGATTTTAATAAAAAAATTATAAATATTTTTGCTTAGTTAAGTGTTCCCTAATTAATTATTTAAAAGGAAGTGGGCTAAACAAAATTTTGTTTTAGTATGAGGGGTTGTAAGAGATGTTGCATACGGGGATATACGTTTCCCATCAAACTTGCAATGATTTCAACACCAGGATTTTTTTTTTGTGCAATTTTTTTATCATGCTAGGCAAACATATTCTCAATGTAATCATGCTAATTTGCACACACTTGTCAATGTAATCACAACCAATCAGCACACACTTGTCAATGTAATCACAACCAATCAGCACATACTTGTCAATGTAATCAACCCTTCTGGTTCATGTATGGAAACAAGTTTTGAAATCTTTAATTTTGAAACTTTGAAGCTGCCCCAGAACAGCATCAACAAGCAGATCATTGGGTTTGCAGTGGCAGACTCTAAAGGACACAGTTCATCTTTTGGAAGTGCCAGGAGGGATATCAGGTCAGGGTTGGAGGGCAGGTCAAGGAGGGGGATCAGGTCAGGGTTGGGGGCAGGTCAAGGAGGGGGATCAGGTCAGTGATTGGGGGCAGGTCAAGAAAGGGGGTCAGGGTGGGGGGCAGGTCAGGTTTTGAGGAGGGTCAGTGATTGGGGGCTGGGTTATTTGGCGAATATAGCTCTGTGTTGTTGGCATATACAAAGTGTTTTCCTTTCTCCTCTGTAAGGCAGGCTGACTCAATGTGTTACCCAATCATAACTCATCTAGCACTGGCTCTATGGCCAGTATGTATAAGTAGGGTTAGAGTGAACACCCTTGCCGTACCGATCTTTGTATCCCCATTCCTTCTGATAATGTATTGTTAAGGAGTAATTTGCTAACTTAATTTTTGTATATTTTTTAAACAATTAAGTCTTTAATCAAATGACTATCATCGTTTATATTCCCATCTTTAAAGTCGTTCTTTTTAACTAACCTGATTACAATCTCACTCTGTTATTAGAATCTCATTGAACACACAAACAAATTTTTTTTTCATGATCACAGAAATGTATTGCTTGAATGCCATAGATCTGAAATTATCTGGTCATTATCACTCAGACACAAAGTTACAATCACAAAACATTAAAGGTCTGTCAGTTTATTGTGAATGTTAATATAGGAAAAGAGGGGGGGGGGGGTAAATCTTGTGTTGACAAGAGTAGTGGGGTGTTCAAATAAATTGACAGAAAAATGTCTTTGACACGACTAGACTTAAGTTATTGAAAAGGTCAATGTCACCTGTTGGCAAATAATTAGGGGGGTCACACATTTGTGACGAGGGGTAGGGATGTGTTAAAGAAATGTGACATTACATCAAAAAATCATGTTAAGCCTGGTCCCTATTGGAATTCAGGACGTGTTAGCGCATTTTCGTATTATGTATCAGTACTTATGTTAGATTTCAGAATTATGTAGTTATCAGTAATTGTGTTTAGATTTTAGACATATTTTTATGAATTTTCTTGTGTAATGAATATACCTGACATTTTTTTTATTTAAAAGTCATTTCTTTACATTTTAAAAAAATTTATTTTCTCTTTAATCTAACTACAAGTCACCACAAATGATGACGTAAAACTCTCTAAACTTTTACACATATTCTAATGACGTCAACTAAAAAAAAAACAACTAATTCTTTTGCACCCTTTCGCACCACTCTTCAATGC
>MUZC01003350.1:199503-214927 GCA_002072015.1 Radix auricularia
TATTAGAGTCACGACTATTAGAGTCACGATATTAGAGTCACGATATTAGAGTCACGATATTAGAATCACGACTATTAGAGTCACGATATTAGAGTCACGATATTAGAGTCACGATCTTAGAGTCACGATATTAGAGTCACGATATTAGAGTCACGACTATTAGAGTCACGATATTAGAGACATGATATTAGAGTCACGACTATTAGAGTCACGATATTAGAGTCACGATATTAGAGTCACGACTATTAGAGTCACGATATTAGAGTCACGATATTAGAGTCACGACTATTAGAGTCACGATATTAGAGTCACGACTGTTAGAGTCACGACTGTTAGAGTCATGATATTAGAGTCAGGAATATTACAGTCACGACTTTTAGAGTCACGACTTTTAGAGTCAGGAATATTAGAGTCACGACTTTTAGAGTCACGATATTAGAGTCACGATATTAGAGTCACGACTATTAGAGTCGCGACTTTTAGAGTCAGGAATATTAGAGTCACGACTTTTAGAGTCACGACTTTTAGAGTCAGGAATATTAGAGTCACGACTTTTAGAGTCACGACTTTTAGAGTCAGGAATATTAAAGACACGATATTAGAGTCACGACTATTAGAGTCACGACTATTAGAGTCACGATATTAGAGTCACGATATTAGAGTCACGATATTAGAGTCACGATATTAGAGTCACGACTATTAGAGTCACGACTATTAGAGTCACGACTGTTAGAGTCACGATATTAGAGTTACGATATTAGAGTCACGATATTAGAGTCACGGCTATTAGAGTCACGACTATTAGAGTCACGACTGTTAGAGTCACGATATTAGAGTCACGATATTAGAGTACGATATTAGAGTCACGACTATTAGAGTCACGACTATTAGAGTCACGACTATTAGAGTCACGATATTAGAGTCACGATATTAGAGTCACGACTAATAGAGTCACGACTATTAGAGACACGACTATTAGAGTCACGATATTAGAGTCACGATATTAGAGTCACGATATTAGAGTCACGATATTAGAGTCACGACTATTAGAGTCACGACTGTTAGAGTCACGACCGTTAGAGTCATGATATTAGAGTCAGGAATATTACAGTCACGACTTTTAGAGTCACGACTTTTAGAGTCAGGAATATTAGAGTCACGACTTTTAGAGTCACGACTTTTAGAGTCAGGAATATTAGAGTCACGACTATTAGAGTCGTGACTTTTAGAGTCACATCAATTAGAGTAACACCTTTTAGGGTCACGACTATTAGAATCCCGAATATTTTACTGAGATATTTTCTTATTTCTGCAACAAAGGGGGAAAAAAGGGGGAGGGTATAAGCAAGAAACACCTACAAATCTTGCTTGAAAGCCACCAAAAAAAATCAAAATTTGACTTGATATACAAAATACAGGTGACAAGACACCCAACGAAACAAATTATTATTCCCGTTCTCGATGTGTGCCATATCAAAATGTGCTGTCGGACCGTAAAGATGGGAACATTACTTTACCAAGAGACCAGACAGTTTTTTGAAGACCGGCGCGTTAAGTTGTGTTTAAAAAATGCCAGACGTTGGCCAAGCAAACACCAGAGGCTGGTTTGTATGGAAAGAATTTCTTTATTAGATGACAGCACTGAACCAACGATGACTTACACTGTTTACTTTACAGTAACAGGCTGTAGAGGAATTCGGGCCAATCTTAAACTGGGTCAGACCATCATGGCCGGCCATCATGTTTGCCGGTCATTTTCTAGTGATTATAATAATTATTGTCATGAAAAAAAAAAACCAACTATATGGCTCGTGATGTCAGTCATTTTTATTTTTAAAATCCTGATGATAAACAGAAAAGCACCTTTAGTCATAAAATTTGAGAACCACTGGATATTGGCCTTGACCTTCTGTGGGTACCTAAAGTAGTTGAAATGATTGGATGGTTTTGAGAACGTATTGTATATAGACATAGCCACCAGTTGCCAACGAGTAACATTCAGTTAGTCTCAAAATTCTTTTGACCAAAAAAAAAAAAAAAAGTAAAGTACAAAGTTTTTGAATCAAGTAACAGAAACATGAAAAATGTGCATGGTAAAAGAGCTGGATATGGAACAATTAAAAGATTGAATTCTTTAGGCGCTTCTCTATTGAAAGCAACATTAAGTTTGTAGAAGGGATACGGCTATAGACCACGAGATAAGTCAAGTGTCCATGAGATAAGTCTAGTGCCCATGAGATAAGTCTAGTGTCCATGAGTTAATTATATTGCCCATGAGATAAGTCTAGTGCCCATGAGATAATTCTATTGCCCATGAAATAATTTTATTTCCCATGAGATAAGTCTATTGCCCATGAGATAATTCTAGTGCCCAAGAGATAAGTCTAGTGCCCATGAGATAATTCTATTACCCATGAGATAAGTCTAGTGCCCATGAGATAAGTCTAGTGCCCATCAGATAAGTCTAGTGCCCATGAAATAAGTTTGGTGCTCATGAGATAAGAAAATTACCCAAGAAATAAGCCCATTTCCATGACATAAGCCCATTTCCCAAGAAATAAGCCCACTTCCCATGACATAAGCCCATTTCCCAAGAAATAAGCCCATTTTCCATGACATAAGGCCATTTCCCAAGAAATAAGCCCATTTCCCATGACATAAGCACATTTCCCAAGAGATAAATCCATTTCTCATGACATAAGCCCATTAAAATTCTGTCATACATCTCATGTTGTAAGACAAACATCACCATTCATTCCCCATCCCCATTCACACCCCATCACCATTCATCCCCCATCACCATTCATACCCCATCCCCATTCATACCCCATCCCCATTCATCCCCCATCCCCATTCACACCCCATCACCATTCATCCCCAATCCTCATTCATACCCCATCCCCATTCATACCACATCACCATTCATCCCCCATCCCCATTCATACCACATCACCTTTCATACCACATCACCTTTCAAACCACCCGATGTGGTCGACTGACGTAGTGCCTACGTCTTAAGCAGTATCATGACGTCACTACCGACATGTTACAGTTAGTATTCGCGCGGCTGTTTAATTGGGTTCTCTTGTAACATCTTGACATCAACGTTTTTAAAACAAGGCCCAAAGTCTGTGCGCCTCGTCTTTACCAGAGGTTCTCACGTCGGTGTCTTGCTAGTCCCTAGGGACTTGATCCGTGGCTATAGTTTCCGGTGACTTTTTAGATGTGTGTACCCTGAAGACTGTATCTAAAACTCTTTTGGGGTGGACATCACATCATGAAAGTATCGCATCTTGTGATCTGGGATTATAAGTAAATTATGTCTTCAAGATTAATTAAACGACCCTGGCCTGAACTGGATGAGAACCTTTCACTTACAAGGTAAGTCCCTGGCCTGAACTAGATGAGAACCTCTCACCTACAAGGTAAGTCCCTGGCCTGAACTAGAAGGTAAGTCTCTGGCCTGAACTAGATGAGAACCTCTTACCTACAAACTCCCTGTTTCTGTTTCCTCTCGAGCATGTTTGCCCAGAATGTCGCACGATGCACCCAAAATAAGCTCCCAATGCCCAGAGGGCGTGGTGTTGATGGGAGTAAGCCAAACGCAAAGATCCTTCGGGTTCTGTCGTCTTGGTCTGATGGTAAGACACGTCAAAGAACTTCACTAAAACTAACGCACGAGGACACACCACGACGGGTAGATGAGATTAGGGCTTTAACACATGTGATGCCCAGTTTCCGAGAGTTTAAGCTCATGTGGTGCCCAGTTTTCACAAAAGTCTTTGGTATTGCCCTTAAAATTGATGTGCTGTCTTACAACTAAATTTATATGTCACGACATACTACTAAATGTATTTTTGTTTTGAACTGAAGTTATTTGTTTAACGGTGCTACTGTTCGATGCGTTTTAATTCTGATATTTTTAAGTGACTCTTAAAACAGTTAAACTTTAGATTAGAAATGGGTGGTATGTAAAGAACATTAATTAGAGCGCAAGTGTCAAACTCAAGACCCGCGGGCTACATGCGGCCCACGTGTAATATATTAGGCCTTAGTGGTCATGACGAGAGGTCAAGATAATTTTCTTTTCATAAAATCAATAATCCTGAAAATCATTTACTTTAGGTAGATTTCTCCAGCTTGTGTAAGAAATCTCTCTATGTCTTGAAATTAGGGCTGTTAACGATTAATTAAAATGTAATCGTTAACTTTTGACAAATTAACTATTAATTTATCGTTAATTTCGATCAAAGCTAAAATTGAAATTGTTGGTGTCATAAGTAACATATATCAAACGTACTTTTTTGAAAATCTAAATAGAAATGGAATGTCTCCTTTATATAATGCCATCTTTTAACCAACTACTCAAAATGACAAGTGTGTTGATATTATTTGCTTCCAGTGATGAGCGGGTCTAATTGACAATATATCCAGCCAAGCTGTACAATCATTCAAATGTAACTGAGGTAACTGACTTGCACAAGGATTGACATTATCGGATATCGGTGGTCATTAAGTTTTCACCGTTGTGAACATTCTGAAAATTCCCGTCAGTCATAGTTTAAAACCAAAATGTTCATGTAATCTTCAGGAAATTTATTATTTATCGGCCGAAATTTTTAAATATTTATTTTTTAACTTTTTTACTTCCAATAATTTGTAAGTGGTGAGTCGTTTAATCTTTGAAAATAACTTAATCGTTATAAATTTTAACGATTAATCGATAAATTAATAGCTAATTTCCAAAGCCCTACTTGAAATCAAAAGAAAAAAATCCAAATTTTCTGGATAAAAAGTAAAAAATCTTATTTAGCATTTTTGTCTGTCAAAATCTTTCATTCAGTAGCTTGAAACTACAGCTGAGGTTACTGGATCACGTGATCTATGATACGGGCGTGGCATTGAAGGTATTTCAAATGAACTTTCGCTAATGGAAGACACAATACATCATACCAATCCAACTTGTCTCAGTTGTGTTGTTGAGTTGTGCCAAGAAATGTTGAAATGAGTCAGCGTGTTTGTGTTTCTCAATGAACTCAGTTTCGAAGCTTTGCTTCTTTTTGAGCCGAGTTCCCACTGCGTCTAGGTGACTTTAACACACCGAAGTGTCAGTTCGATCTTTTTCAACACCAGTTGCTGTAAAAGTGGAATCCTACCTGAAAATGTCCAGATGGATTAAATAGAGCCACTATAAAAAAGATGTGACACAACACAGTGTGCCCTGCACAACTCACTCGCTTCACTAGTATGCCAGTCTGTGTGTCAGGCGGTTCACATCTAAATCATGTTAGGTGAACCGTAGGACATACATGTGCTAACAATTGTAACCATATTTGGTAGGACATACATGTGCTAACAATTGTAACCATGTTTGGTAGGACATACATGTGCTAACAATTGTAACCATATTTGGTAGGACATATATGTGCTAATAACTGTAACTATGTTTGGTAGGACATATATGTGCTAACAATTGTAACCATATTTGGTAGGACATATATGTGCTAATAACTGTAATTATGTTTGGTAGGACATATATGTGCTAACAATTGTAACCATGTTTGGTAGGACGTATATGTGCTAACAATTGTAACCATGTTTGGTAGGACATATATGTGCTAACAATTGTAACCATGTTTGGTAGGACATATATGTGCTAACAATTGTAACCATGTTTGGTATGACATATATGTGCTAACAATTGTAACCATGTTTGGTAGGACATATATGTGCTAACAATTGTAACCATGTTTGGTAGGACATATATGTGCTAACAATTGTAACCATGTTAGGTAGGACATATCTGTGCTAACAATTGTAACCATGTTTGGTAGGACATATATGTGCTAACAATTGTAATCTGGGATTAAAATTAACAAAACATCAGATGGGAGTCACCTTCAGCTTACAGATGATCACTTAAATGGAAGTTTAATGGGACAGAGCATTACTTCCAATAATAACGGGCTTGTAGCCAAGTAAAGAGGCCCAATATTCCACTCTGACAAAGGGGCAAATGGGTGAACGAAAAGTTAGACCAATGATTTCGTTACTAATATTTTTTATGAGTAGTTTTGATATTTAAAACAGTTTAATTTTCCCTCATATGAAATATGTTGCGATCGACTTGCATTCGTATGTAGAATGATCTTTTTTGTTCGACTGAGTTAACACCCCTGAGAGGTAAAATTTAAAAATTATTAAATCGATTCCGCACGGTGATATAGTGCTGATGTACTCAACCTTCTCTCTTTACTATCAGTGACTATCACTGGTGTAAATAATAGTTTGTGAAATGAGAGCCGTGACAGATACGAATGCTCTTGTGTGCACATACGTGGTAATAGTATGAGGTATTTGTGTGCGGGGAGGCGTGGCAATAGTATGAGGTATTTGTGTGCGGGGAGGCATGGCAATAGTATGAGATAATTGTGTGCGGGGAGGCGTGGCAATAGTATGAGATATTTGTGTGCGGGGAGGCAGTTGTTTGCTGTGTTACACAATGTACCTGGAGGATGTCTGTCTGATAGGTTCGGTAAACGAATTCGTGATGTTAAACAAAACACGCCATCTTGATTTTATTGATAAACGTTACTAATTGTAAATGGAGATTTTCGAGATAAAAGATTCAAGAGTTTTCTACGTCTTGGAACTAAGTCTTAAATTATAATTTCCAGCTCAATAACATTGTGATGACCGTTAGTGTGAGAGACATCGACCTGATCAAAGGGTCAATAACAGGCAGAATTTTTAAACGAAAATGTTGAAGGTTGGGGGGGGGGGGTTGACGGTGGGAATATAAAAAAGGTGTGAACAGTAGAATATAAGAAGGTGTCATCAGTTTAATATAAGAAGGTGTCAACAGTATAATATAAGAAGGTGTCTACAGTGGAATATAAGAAGGTGTCAACAATAGAATATAAGAAGGTGTCAACAATAGAATATAAGAAGGTTTCATCAGTTTAATATAAGAAGGTGTCAACAGTAGAAATAAGAAGGTGTCAACAGTGGAATATAAGAAGGTGTCAACAATAGAATATAAGAAGGTGTCAACAATAGAATATAAGAAGGTGTCATCAGTTTAATATAAGAAGGTGTCAACAGTTTAATATAAGAAGGTGTCAACAGTAGAATATAAGAAGGTGTCAACAGTGGAATATAAGAAGGTGTCAACAGTAGAATATAAGAAGGTGTCAAAAGTAGAATATAAGAAGGTGTCAACAGTAGAATATAAGAGGGTGTCAACAGTAGAATATAAGAAGGTGTCAAAAGTAGAATATAAGAAGGTGTCAAAAGTAGAATATAAGAAGGTTTCAAAAGTATAATATAAGAAGGTGTCAACAGTAGAATATAAGAAGGTGTCAAAAGTAGAATATAAGAAGGTGTCAACAGTATAATATAAGAAGGTGTCAACAGTAGAATATAGGAAGGTAACAGTTAAAAATAACAAATCGTGGGATGTTGATTGAGGTATTACGGTATTATACAAAGGACAGAAGTGATAAAGACACACAAAACAAGCGAGCGGTAATTTCATTTATTAACTAGATTGTGCCGGGGCGCCCCCTTTTTTAGGGCGCCTACGGCGCCAACCTTTTTCAAAAGCCCAACTAACTTGTCCTTTTTTGATAAATACGAAATATTAAACTTTCTGAAATGTACGCAAAGTATTTAATAAACGGGGTTGTATTTTGCGCACCGATGAACACCAAACAATGACGTCATCATATTAAATATTTTTACAGCGCTAATCACCACACGATTTTTCAACTAACTAACTCCTGTAGACTGTCGTACATCGTTCCTCAGCGTTCCACATCCAGTGAGTGAGTGAGTGAGTGACCTGGGCTTTTATATTATTTATAATCATTTAATTGTAAATAACACAAGAAGACACCAATGAAGACATATATATTTTTGGTGTATCATTCATGGTTCCTAATCACAGCGAAGCTTGCCATATGATGTCTGATAGCACAATATAAATATTCAGTCGAATGGATTCATGACAGTAGGTGTGACGTTGAAATAAAATTATTGCTCGTTTGTTTCAACTTACGGAGACTGCAATCAGGCTTATAAATAAGTATTTATGTCATGCTAACAGGGAATGAGCCTGTCAAGACGTCACAAAACAAACGAACGTTTCGGCAATGACCCTTCCTTAACGAACTAGAACACAAAGTATACAGTAGAATAGTTAATCATCTGGATAAATATACTGCCATATCTCCACATCAACACGGTTTTAGAAAAACAGATCATGTGAAACACAGTTAATAGGTCGAATAGATGAACTATCAAAAGGCTTAGATAATAATGATCAAATAGATACAATATTACTAGACTTCTCGAAAGCATTTGACAATGTTCACCATCTTAGTTTGCTTAAAAAACTTAAATACTTTGGAATCTCAGGTCCCTTACAGCCCTGGATCCAATAATTCCTTTTGGGTAGGGATCAAACGGTAATAATTAATTGATATAAATCTGCATCAATAAAGGTTAACTCAGGAGTTCCACAAGGAACTGTGCTAGGTCCCTTACTCTTTTTAATTTATATAAATGACTTACCCAACAATATCTCAACAGGAACAAAATGTAAGGTTGTTTGCTGATGATTGTATAATCTATAGAACAAATAAGTCAGAACAAGATAGCAAAATTTCACCCCCAAAAAAACTTTGATGAATTTATAAAATGGGAAACTAACTGGAGTATGTCCTTCCATCCAGAGAAGTGTCAATTGTTAAGAGTAACAAAGAAAAGAAACAAATCAATTCAAAATATTTCATTCATGGAAAAGAACTAAACCAAACTAAAGATGTTAAATACTTAGGAGTCATAATACATTTAAAAATATAAAAAAACTATCATGGAATCCCCATGTAAATGAAGTTATTAAAAAATCAAACTGAACCTTACGCTTTATAAAAAAAAAAGAAGAAAGAAACTTTTACAAATGTAATAAAAATATAAAACTAAAATGCTATCTCACCTTGGTGAGACCTGTACTAGAATATTTATTTTTTAAGAGACCCATCAACCAAAGAAAATATTGATAAACTAAAATAAATTCAAAAAGAGCTGCCAGATTCATTACTAGAGAATATTCGAAACCTAAAAGAGTAACACAATTAGTATAAGCATTAAACCTTGAAACATGAGTAAAGTAGTAATAATACATAGAGCAATTAATTCTAGTTTATAAATACAACACAGAGATAACTTAATACAACCCTCAGATAGACATAAGGATAAAATCGCCTTTCTTATTCAGTATGCAAGAACAAACACATAGAAGTATTTTTTCTTCCCGTCCGGAATTCGGGCGTGAAATGGGTTGCCTGAAGAAACCAGGAAAGCCAACACTTTATAAATATTTAAAACGCTAATAAGAATGCAGGACTAAACACAAACCACAGATAAGCTTAGGACGCAATTATCTTCTGTATAGAAGGAGCGTATGTAACAGATAAGATAAGATAACAAATAGACAAAAATAAAACCAATAAAATGGTATTCATTCGTGACTGCGGTGAAATCCAGTTCCAAAGAGAGCACACATACCCTGTTTGCATGCCATATATCTACTTAGCTTACTGCAATATGTTAATTTTCGATCGATCACAACTTTAGAAATCTTTTTTTATTAATGAAACTTTTTTATATATTTATCGACTAGTAAATTAATTTAAAGTAGAAACAAAAGACAAGGGAAAAAAATGTAATTCTTAATGATCTCTCCTCCACAAAACAAACTTACACACAATTAAAACACCATATACCCATAGACACACTCTAACACAACTAAACATCACACATACATAGATACACACACAACCAATACGATCCCTCCCCCTCACACGCATACAGTAACAAAGACAAGGTGTCCTCCCCTCCCTCCCACCCTCTTCTGCAGGTGATTTCAAGTCAGCTGCGTGTGACCCATCTGGTCAAGGCGCTCCGGGTCTGTATTCCTCCTTGTCATTGTTTGATTTACCTCCTCCATTGGTGGTGGTGGGGGGCGGGGGGGGGTTGTTTCGGTAGCCTGGGGCCCCACCATCAAAGGGACACCAATCCTACAACGTCAACAGTCTGTAGACGCGCTGGCGGAATGTGACGTATGCTTTCTTTTCTTTCATCGCCTGCCCAGCAGACCAGCTCACGCGCAGAACGCGTCAGCAAGAACTCAACAAATGAACAAGCGCGCACTTTGTTTCGATATTTCTGGTGTACTGCAGGTGACCGATGAAATGTGTAGCTTGATGCTCAACCTTTGTAAGGTCATCTAATGCTCAGTAGATGTAAGGTTGTTGAAAAGTCAATCGTTGTGAGGTCATCGAGTGATCAATCGTTGTAAGGTCATTGAAGGATCAATAGTTGTAAGGTCATCTAATGCTCAGTAGATGTAAGGTTGTTGAAAGGCCAATCGTTGTAAGGTCATCGAGTGATCAACCGTTGTAAGGTCAATGAAGGATCAATAGTTGTGAGGTCATTGAATGCTCAATCGATATAAGGTTATTGAAAGGTCAATCGTTGTAAGGTCATCGAATGGTCAATCGTTGTAAGGTCATCGAATGGTCAATCGTTGTAAGGTGATTGAAGGGTCAATCATTGTAAGGTGATTGAAGGGTCAAACATTGTAAGGTGATTGAAGGGTCAATCATTGTAAGGTGATTGAAGGGTCAATCATTGTAAGGTGATTGAAGGGTCAATCGTTGTAAGGTGATTGAAGGGTCAATCATTGTAAGATGATTGAAGGGTCAATCGTTGTAAGGTGATTGAAGGCTCAATTATTGTAAGGCCATGAAAGATCACTTTGACTTAAAAGTAAACAATTGCACACGCCAATGATGGGGCTCACAATTATTTATTTAAAGTGTTACATTATTTTTGCCATAGAATGTACAATAGCTCTATAAGCTCAAGGTCCAATGGCAAAAGTCATGAAAGTAAATAATTACAACTTCCCCGTCATGTCATAACAGACCCCATGATGACATGTCATCAAACAGGTACCATGATTAAATGTAAGCAACAGACCCCATGATGACATGTCATCAACAGAACCATAATTAAGATTAGTAAGACTAGAGCAGCAAAGTCACTGGCATGTCATCAAACCACCCAATGATGGCATGTCATCAAACAGGTACCATGATTAAATGTAAGCAACAGACCCCATGATGACATGTCATCAAACAGGTACCATGATTAAATGTAAGCAACAGACCACATGATGACATGTCATCAACAGATACCATGATTAAATGTAAGCAACAGACCCCATGATGACATGTCATCAAACAGGTACCATGATTAAATGTAAGCAACAGACCACATGATGACATGTCATCAACAGAACCATAATTAAGATTAGTAAGACTAGAGCAGCAAAGTCACTGGCATGTCATCAAACCACCCAATGATGGCATGTCATCAACAGTCCCAATGGTAGCAGTCAAGGGCAAGACTTAATGCAGCTCAAATATTGACTTCACTTAACAATTCGTGTTGATTGAGATACCAGGGATGGTGTCAGTGAGGGTAGCTCCGTGTGTAAGCGCAGGGGGGTGGGTAGAGCAGGGGATGTTTATTCAGGCCTCAAAACAAGATAAAGGGTTCAGATTTATAAGTACACTTAAACAAGCAAACTGTATTCTTTGCTGTCAAGAATTCAACATTTGAGAAATCGTTATTTTATTTCAACAACAAAAATATTTATATCTATTTCTAACGGATTGAATATTTAAAAAGAATCGTCTCTACACTCATCTTGGTTTGACTTTACCACACAGATCTATATCATGCCCCCACCCCCTGTACCTGATCTCATCCCCCACCCCATGTACCTGCTCTCATCCCCCACCCCATGTACCTGCTCTCATCCCCCACCCCATGTACCTGCTGGACCGCATATTGCCAGAAACTCTTTCTGAGTGCAAACACACATAGGCGTCACTAGGGTTGGTGTCGCCCGGGGCGGTAGCTCATGGTGTCACCCGGGGTGGTAGCTCATGGTGTCACCCCCTCATGATTTAACCCATAGAACTCCTCCGAGTTTTCCAGTGCCAAATAACGGGAATATATAGAATTTTACATTATGGTGTCATCCCCCTGATGGTGTCACCCGGGGCGGCCTGTCCCCACCGCACCCCCTAGCGACGCCACTGCAAACACATGTTAATATGTTTGATAACATGTCAGGTTTAACCCATTAGGTTTAACCCATCAGGTTAAACCCATTGGCCATTTGTGTCTAATCGTTTAACCCAGTAATATCGACCTGACTGCTGCCCGGCCAGTCGTGTGCAGCAGGTGTCGCAAGCTCGAGTGGGTTGACTTAAAATGTAAAGTTTTAATGGCTGTTTGAATTTTTGTAATAAACATGGTTTATTATTATTATATTATTATTATTTTATCATTATGTATTACTGAATGTTTAGTAGCTAGTTAGATTAATCCACAAATGAAAAACATGAAAGGTTCTTGTAAAGAAATTTGGCACTCAAATTTGTTTTAATCGCCCTTTTGCTCAATTTTGGTTCTTTTGACTTAGTTTGCCAAACCACTGGTTTAACCTTTTGAGACGGAAGAACCAATAATTACAATTTAAGAAATTGGCCAGTTTTTTTAAAGTGCCACTAACATGAGTTTTTAAAACAAAACGAAATAATTATCAATATTGACGCATGGAACGGGAGAGCAGCAACTTGACATCGAAAGAGCCACAACTTGACATCGAAAGAGCCACAACTTGACATCGAAAGAGCCACAACTTGACATCGAAAGAGCCCGAAAGAGCCACAACTTGACATCGAAAGAGCCACAACTTGACATCGAAAGAGCCACAACTTGACATCGAAAGAGCCACAATTTGACATCGAAAGAGCCACAGGTTGCCGACCCTGATTTAACCCAAAAGATTAACAGTCATTTTTAAATAGTTTATAACTTTAATTTAACAGCCACTTTTACAGCTGTTTTTTTTCTTCAAATGATAAACAGCAATTTTTTCTGAGATCATTCCATTGAAATATTTATGTATGTATTTTCTTCATTTACAACAAGCAATCAACGGTTCCCTCTTAGTGTCGTTGGGTCAAGTGAAAGTAAATAATAAACAAACAGTAAAAACAAAGTTTTTGACTATAAATCCATGATATATGAGTATGAGACAGAACTAAACTAAACACACATTCTTATGACATGAGATCTAATCTCTTAAGGCCTTGGCTAATACTTGGGAAACCTGCTCCATCTGCTGAGCAGTGCCATACAACATTGTCTTCACGTGGGACTCTTTTGCCTCCCGTACCTCACCGGCTATGTCTAGCGTGGGACACGACGTCAGCAGGCGTGTGACCGTCTCAGAGGCTTGGCTGCAATGACGGCAGTTCGAGTCCCTGTTGTGGTCTAGCCTGTTAAAAGTAAGAGTTGGTTGGGCCATGCTCAGTGCGCATTTGGGTTATTAAACTCTGGTTCCTTCGGTTTAGACCCCACCACTGGTCTGATCTGCTCGGCCTGGGCATGTTAGCGAATACCCCCCTAGCCGTCGTATTATCCTCCCGCTCCTGGTTCCACTTTTCCCTGAAGTGGTCCATTAGCCAGGTCTTTGCCCCGAGATAGTTAACTGGGACATCTGGTTTGGGTTGGGCTGCTCCAACTTTTGCCAGGGAGTCTGCTTTTTCGTTGCCTTCGACATTCACGTGGCTTGGGATCCACTGCACTGTTACCTTACCACCAAGTCTTTCGAGCATACCCACGTAAGCTTTACCCAGTCTTATCAAGCTCTAGTACTTGATGCATGAACGAGGGCCGTTTCAACTTCCCACGTCCGAGACAGAACTGAAAATCCTACATGTGGAAGAAAATCAGCAGTCCCGAGCCTGCGCTCTTCATGGGGCTTTCCGGAAAACCCCCTCAGCCCTCTGCCCCCCTAAGGGACTTAAAGACTAAGAAGCCCCCCACCCGGAGCGGTCGCTGCTACAAGCGGCCGCCTGGGCGTCCAGGACATAAGTTTCAAAACGCCTCCCACTAAAATGTGCCTCCCGAGGGAGGGGTGGAATTCACTACTATGACTCGCTATCAACATAGTATCACTTTGGCGCCACCATGGCAAAGCTTATGAGTCTCAATGATTAGGATCGCCGCAAAGTGGGGGATCATCACTGACTTGCCTAGGGTTAAACCCCCACCGGAAGGTTTTCTCAGAGCTGGCGTCCAAAAGCGTTTCCTAGCGGTATCTTTTGCTATACCGTGCTGGCGCTCCTGGCCCTAAACCGGCACAGCTCAACAGCGTTGCTAGTAGTTGAGTGGGACGAAACGGTCGCTTCGGATTAACCCGACCCTCAACGGGTACTTTGGTTTTCATCATCGGCATTGCATCTAAATGCTTTGCCTAAGATCCGTACAGCGACAGAACTAATGAATGTTCATTCTCTGTTGGGTTGAGCTGTTAGGCTCTTAAAACCCGGTTCAATTTTTCGCAGGCGAGCCTCATCATTCGGGCATCGCCGTAGAGGTAGTCCTCTGCAGGTTTTGCAACTTCACCGTCTAAAGCCCCGTCCAACTCGGGGCAACACTCTAGCACGTGGGCCACTGTCTCCTCCGGGCAGCCGCACAATCGACAGGCCAGTTCCCTTCTGTTGTCAAACTTGTATAGGTAGCTTCGTGTGGGACAATGGTCCGTCCTCATTCTAGTTATGAGTGACTGACTACTACGATCAAGTTTCCACCAGGCATCGCTTTTGCTCGGTCGCGGCAGTTTCTGGTATACCTTTCTGGCCGTATTCCCATTTGCCCAGCCCTCAAGCCATTTCTCTCGGAAATGGTCTTTTAGCCACGACTTGACCCCCAGTTGGGTCAAGGGCTTGTCGGGTTGGGGCTGAGCTGCGCCTGCCCTGGCCAGTGCGTCGACCCTGTCTAATTGGGCCGTTCCGCAGTGTCCAGCCATGAACTGTAGGACTACTCTGCCGCCACGTGCCAGGATGTCACCCACTGTGTCCAGAATGGCACTTACTATCTTGGCCTCCAGAGAGCTTCGACTCAAGGTTTCGAGCGAAAACCGAGAATCGGTGAAGACCACGACAGTCGGGAAACTCTTTCTCTTAGCTAGACGACGGCGCACTTCCTTCAAACCCCTGTGGATCGCGTCCAGTTCGGCTTCGTGACTACTGTTGGTAGATCCACACGGTCCCGACAGCTCAACGCTGTCAGGTCCTGGTTGGGGGTATTGAATTAGCACACCGTATCCACTTTTGCCATCTCTTAAACGTGAGCCGTCCGTGAAGACTTTTACCACGCTGTCTCCATAGGCCTCGATTGTGCGCAGAGTCTCGTCTCGCAGGAGCTCGACGGGACTGGCCCGTGTCACCGCGGCATTTGCCAGTGTCAAACGTATTTCAGGCGGGTCAAGGCT
>MUZC01003350.1:215081-265912 GCA_002072015.1 Radix auricularia
CCCTCTAGAGCCGTACGGCTCGCAAAGGCCTGGACCGGGAGGCTGTAATCAATAGCACTTCTCACGCTACCAAGATAGAGAGCTCTTAGTAGTCTTGCATCCGCTCCCCAACTCGTGCTAGCCAGTTTCTTCACCAGGGACAATTTAGCTGTGGTCTTGGCGCATAATTCACGTACATGGTTATGCATCTGGAGTTTCTGGTCCAGCTTTATACCCAAGTACGTTGGTGTCCGGTCCCAATTTAGCCTCTTCCCGCATATCTGAAGCACCACCTCATGCTTCAGAGCGTTCCGTCCATTAGTGAAAATGGAATGGACCGTTTTTTCCGTATTTACTTCTAGGCGCCATTGGCTGGCGTATTTTTCAATACGGTTCAGATCATGCTGCAGCCGGTTCTGCAGTGTTGCGACGTCCTTTCCCGAACTCCATATAACCAGATCGTCAGCAAACATGGCATTCTGTGACTCGAGTATGCCTTGCAGGTCGTGGACGTAGGCTAGGAACAATGTACAGCTAAGCGCTGAGCCCTGTGGGAGCCGGTCTTCCAGTCGTGCCTCGCTGGATAGCGCTTCTCCAAGCCGTGTCTTGATCGTTCGGTCCGTGAGGAACGATTTTACCCAGCTGTACATTTTAGCAGTGACACCTAACTGCTGTAATTTGTATAGGAGCCCTCCACGCCACACCTTATCGTATGCTTGCTTTAGATCGAAGAACACCGCAACTGTGTGGTTCTTCATCTGAAGTTCATTTGTCATGGTCTGAATTAAGCGTAGTGCTTGGTCCATCGGGTTTCGTCCCTTGCGGAACCCACCCTGTGCCTTCGGAATGCTTTTGGTTTTCTCGAGGTACAGCGACAGAACTAAAAGTTTTGATTTGTTTAATATATACGAACCACACGACAAGCATTTACAGACTGAACGTGACTGAACTCCCCTTGCTGTAAAACACGGGGATGTGATCATCGATTGCTGGAATGAAATGCAGTGAAGCGTGGAAATTTACTATAGCAAAAACTATATAGATATACATAGAGTTAAACTAAAAATTCATTAATATAAATAAAGTACTTTTGATCCATCTGAAATTTTGATAGATGACACAAGTCTATGTTCTAAATTTCAACTTGATAGAATCATGGAAAGTGGGTGATTTTTTTACTTTTGTTTTTCAACCGCCCAACTACCCACGACAGACAGACAGACATAACCTCTTTTTATCGAGGTCGTAGAGGATTCTAATGTTTCCATTAGAATATTCTCGGGCTTCATAGACACTGGCGGCGCCCATCCCTCTCCAAATCAGCGGAGGACTTTCTTAGCGTTAGTCATTGCATAACATTTTTTTTATAGTGGCTTTTCGTGGGCTTGAACCCACGCCCCTCAGCTTCTGAGGCTAGCGCACTATTGACTTCGCTACCCAGCCGCTAAGATGTTAATATAAGGGATCTTATTAAACAACCTTTGAAAACAAAGTTTTTGACAATAAATCCCTTACATATGAGACTGAACAAAAAGTATTGATTAATATAATGCGCATCGCGCCACAAACATTTACAGACTGAACGTGACTGAACTCCCGTTGCTGTAAATCACGGGGGTGTGGTCATCGATAGCTGGAGTGAAATCCAGTGGTCTGTGGAGGTCAACCATCCTATAGCAGATGGCTTCATAGAGATACACAGTGATTTTTTAAAAAAATCATTAATTTAATTACGGTACTTTCGATGGCTCTGAAATTTTGTTACAATGCATTGACTGTATGTTTTAAAAAAAATTAAGCTCGATAGGATCATGGGATGTTGGGTCTTTTTAGACTTTTGTTTTTTCCGCCACCCGCCCGCCCGAATACGACATACACAGAGAGAGTCAAGACGGTAAAGTTCATATAAGGCATATAACAGCACCTTACGTGCGGAGTTGCGCATCTTAAAGGGAACATTGACCCCAGCCTATGCCTGGCCTAACCGCATCCTGAAGAAACCAGGAAAGCCACCACTTTATCATCTTTTAAAACTCTAGTAAGAATACAGGACTAAACACAAACCATAGAAATACGTAGGACGCAATAATCTTCTGTACAGAAGGAGCGTCTGTAACATATAAGATAAGATAAGATAAGATAAAACAAACGTTTCCAAAAACTTGAGTAAAGACACTGAACTCTCATTCTTCCTTAATATAGTTATATTTACATACACATACTCATACACAAATGTCCAGGCGTGTATATCCATCAAAGGTCAGTAGCGAACATCGTATCTCTGCCCAAACAGTTCTGCTGGACAAAAATAATGTCTCGAGCATAGGCACAGTGTTACACTGGTCACTTGGGTCAACTGATCACGTGGGTCAACTGGTCACGTGGATTAACTGTTTACGTGGGTTAATTGATCCTGTTGGTCAACTGGTCACGTGGGTCCACTGGTTACGTGGGTCAATTGATCCTGTTGGTCAACTGGTCACGTGGGTCAACTGGTCAAATGGTCACGTGGGTCAACTGGTCACAAGGATCAACTGGTCACGTTGGTCATCCGTTCACTTGGGTCAAATGGTCACATGGGTCAACTGGGTCAACTGATCGCATGGGTCAACTGATCGCATGGGTCAACTGGGTCAACTGGTCACGTGGCTCAACTGGTCACGTGGTTCATCCGTTCACATGAGTATAATGGTCACATGGGTCAACTGGGAAATTGGTCAACTGGTCACATGGGTCAACTGCGATATTGGTCAACTGGTCACGTGGGTCAAATGGTCACGTGGGTCAACTATTCACATGGGTCAACTGGTCACGTGGCTCTAACAAAAACCAGAGGTTGGAAGAAATGGGATATACAAAATAATAAAACGCTGGCGAGAATGCAGTAAAAAAAATTAAAAGAAACGTTAATAGAATAAAAAAATCATGTTAAGCCTGGTCCCTTTTGGAACTCAGGACGTGTTAGCGCATTTTCGTATTATGTATCAGTACTTATGTTAGATATCAGCATTATGTAGTTATCAGTAATTGTGTTTAGATTTTAGACATATTTTTATGAATTTTCTTGTGTAATGAATATACCTGACATTTTTTTTATTTAAAAGTCATTTCTTTACATTTAAAAAAAAATTATTTTCTCTTTAATCTAACTACAAGTCACCACAAATGATGACGTAAAACTCTCTAAACTTTTACACATATTCTAATGACGTCAACAAAAAAAAAAAAAAAAAAAAAAAAAAAAAAACTAATTCTTTTGCACGCCTTCGCACCACTCTTGAATGCTTGAAAAATGATGTATTCGACTTCCGGCAATGGCGGCCGTTCCCTGCGCCAGTGTTACCTCTCGATTCGCAAAGTTTTTTTGTAATTTTAACGGGGTTTTTTAACGGATCGAGTAACTGAGTGTTGATGCACAAATGGCAGGTCAGGACATACAAAAAACATATATACATCATGGGTCTAGGACTTATGGATGCTGTGATCAAAGGTGATGACAGACGGACAAAACGGGTGCAATAGCGCATTCGACTTCTCGAAAATGCGCTAAAAAATTCTCCCATTTTATTTTTTAAATCTATAAATATGTATGTGTTTGATGATAGCATGTTAATAAGAAATTGACCATTTAAAAGAAATTGAACCTTTCAAAGAAATTGAACCTTTCAAAGATTGAACCTTTCAAAGAAATTGAACCTTTCAAAGAAATTGAACCATTCAAAGAAATTGAACATATCAAAGCAAATGTTTCTAAGAGCATAATTCTATAGTGCCACTGAAACATCATTGGCCGTCTATTGGTCAGTCCAAAAGTGATTTAATTAACATTTATCTACGACTGAGTGGGTCTATATTTTCATTAGTTGATAGTTTGGTTTGGAGTCGCTGAAGAAAATTGAACAGTGGCAAGGGATGCAACTCTCATTGCAATAATCTTTTTTTTAATGGGAGACAACTAGATCACATTATTATTTTAAATTATAAACATCAGGAAAATAAAAAAGGGGCCACATTTTATTGATATTATGATAATTTTCATTGATTGCATAGTTTGATAAAAACAAATTTTGTTTTATTTGATGTGAAAGGCAGAATAAGAAAAAAAATGATGTAATATTCAGCGACTAAAGAAAATGGAGGGCATTAGGTGCAAATGTTTCTTTCTTGTACATTTACATATAACATCGTGGATAATTATTATTTGTCTGTGTTAATGGAGCTTCATTATCATATTCAAGGGATGAGACTGCAAACAGGACGGGTAGAAAGAAAGCAATTAAACATCTTATCAGTAAGTGTGAATAAAATTCAAGGCAAAGCCATGCACGTATAGACAACAAGCCTTCTTCAGTAAACAAAGCACAAAATTCGTTTATTTAAAATTTTTAAAAAATATCGCAATGAGAATAAGCAGGATCATTGCTATTTCAGCTACTGATGAACCATGCATCTAAAAAGTCAACGTTTTGTCAGTTTCAAATTCCTTATATTAACTTCACTGTCTTGTCTCTCTCTCTCTCTCTCTCTCTCTCTCTCTTCTCTCTCTCTCTCTCTCTCTCAGACTGAAAGTGACTTAACTCACATCTGCTCTAAAATGGGGACGGGTGGGGGTGGGGGGTGGTCACTGATCGTCTGAGTGAACTCAGCAAACTCGTGGATGTAAACAACAACAGATGGCCAGCATACATTTATGTAGAAATAAATGTACTTCGACTTAATTACGGTACATTCGATCGACCTGAAATTTAGATACAATGCATTTTTAGGAGACACAAGTCTGTGTGCAAAATTTCAGCTTGATAGCATGACGAAAAGTTGGTCATTTTTTACTTTTCTTTTTCCGTCTTACGTACCGTACTGACGAACGAGGAATCGACGATGTAGTTAATATAAGATATGTAAAAATGACTTAGTTCCCATGATCCTCTCAAGCTGAAATTTTGCACATAGACTTTGTCACCGATCAATGCATTTTTTTCAAAATTTCATATCGATCGAATGTACCGTAATTAAATTAATGAATTTTTTGTTTATCTCTATATAGCATGTGTAGTCGTCTGCTATAGTTGACCTCCACGGGTCATGGCTTTCACTCCAGCCCTAGATGTCACAAGGGTCTGTCACGGTGTGTCGCACGTGCGTATTATATTGAACATAATCACGACTTTTATTTCTGTATCAATATAAGAGATTTATAGTCAAAAACTTTGTTTTCACGGTTTGTTTAATTAGAATATAACACCCGTTTTACCAAAAATGAGTCAGCCATCTTGAATCATGGCTGCACCATGACATGTTGAGAAAAATGGCGGAATCCTTGGATCTGTTATATCAGATATTTAACCTGAAATATTGATTTCTTGATATTCATTATAAATAAATAATAATGTAAACACTAGTACACTGGGTCAACACAAACGTGATTGGGCGGGGGTGGGAGTGGGGGTGGTCATAGGTTGCCGTTTGTTGACTAGAGCGGGTTGGTCAACTCACAGACGCCAATTATTCCTGAGAACACTATAAATAATAGTTGTGTCCCCTGCTTTGTTTGGTTTTTAAGTTGTTTTAGCCATGGTATCATGGTCCATTATTGTTGTTCTGTCTAAGGGAGTAGAGAGTAACGTCAGCACTAGTCCATGTGATGTTACAGTTACAATTTGAAAGTTAAACTTTACAATTTACAGTAACAATCTAAAAGGTAAACTTTGCATTCACATTCTGACGATAAAACTTAAGAGTAATACATTTCATATTTACGCAGTCAGTAGGATTATAAGAGTGTAACTGACAGTAACATTTTATGAGTGTAACTGACAGTAACATTTTATGAGTGTAACTGACAGTAACATTTTATGAGTGTAACTGACAGTAACATTTTATAGGTGTAACTGACAGTTAAAGTTTGTTTAAATTAGTCTGCAACCCCGCCCCACCTCCCCCCCNCCCCCCCCCCCCCCCCCCCCCCCCAAAAAAAAAAAAATCCCGTTTGAGATACTTGTTCTATAAATATACTATTCTTATCTCGCCCAGGTTCCTTAACTCTGGCTTCATGACGTCAAAACTGTAGATGAATGCTGAAACATTTCTGTTTGGAGTCTTAATTATAACGAGATAAGAATTTTTTAAAATTTTTCTTAAGAACTCTAACGAATAGTCTAAAGCTAATTATGGCCGTATAATAAAACTGATTTAATCAACTTTTTTTTTCCTGATGTAAAGAGATATAGTTTCAGGAGTTGAAAGAAGTGGAAAATTGGTTGGACTCAGGAATCAAAGTTTTTTTAATTAGTGCTCCATCTTTTCTCCTTTTCACAAATTAATGTAAAGTCAAATTATTGATTAACCACAAAGAGTTTTTCTATCAAAAACTTTCATTTAAAAAATCTCTTTCCTCTCAGAATTCATAATCCCGCCTTTCTTCATGGCGCTCTGATTACTATATAAAATGAGAGATATATTTTAAGGCGAAGAAAATCTCCAACAGATGGTTGGGACTGAGAAGCGACCACAGTTGCACGATGGGAAGTCATTGGGTTTACGTTAGTACCACTGTCATATATTGACTGTACCAGCTCATCTAACACCACTGTCATATATTGACTGTACCAGCTCATTTAACACCACTGTCATATCTCGGCTGTACCAGCACATCTAGCACCACTGCCATCCTTCTTGCGGCTATACCAGCACAGCTAGCACCACTACCATCTGACTCACGGCTTTACCAGCACAGCTAGCACCACTACCATCCGACTCAGAGTTGTACCAGCACACGTCTGTGTAGTGGTCTCACGGGTCAGCTAGGACCACACCTGTTGAGTTTAAACAGACGTCTTATCTTTAATTTAAATGAAAACTTTTTTTATATTTTAGGAATCGATACTAAGATGTGCTGTCTCTTGTCTGATCGTTTTCACTAGCAAAGTCGAATATTTTACTCATGGCAATAAAAAATCGATTCTGACATGAGATTTCATTTCCCTTTTTAAAAGAAAAAAAACCGTTCCATTATTATTATTATCTCACGTGACACGCTGTGTTCTTGAAGCCAGATTGTCAGCGCGGTTAGAACGTGCATAAATGTAGATGAAATGATCAACAATAATTTTAGTAACATTTTTGTATTCAGTGCATTCAGTGGTGTGATTTCAAGTGGAGACTGTTTTCTAAGTCTCTATGATTATCTAGCCACTTTCAACAGCTCACTGGTTACAATTTGTTCACTGGTTACCATTTTTTCACTGGTTACCATTTGTTTAGTGGTTACACTTTGTTCACTTGCTACAATTTGTTCACTGGTTACAATTTGTTCAGCGGTTTTTGTCCACTGGTTACAAATTGCTCACTGGTTACAATTTTTTCACTGGTTACAATTTGTTCACTGGTTACCATTTCTTAAGGATTTTTCGTTTATCATTCATTGGGAACATGACGGAGCCACCTGGCCTGGTTGGTTTCTATGACAACACTACCGTCAACGTCGCGATCAACACCAGCTGCCCCCCTCCGGCCTCAACGCTCTTCATCTACACCAAGGTCGAGGGGCGTTTCCTCGTCTACTACCAGCTGGAGGTCGTGCTCTCCGCCATCACCATCATCACCAACCTCATCACCCTCATCGTCATCGGCTGCAACGCCAAACTCAGGATTCTCTCCAACGTCTTTTTCGCTTCACTGGCGGTCAGTGACCTGGTCCAGGGGGTCTTCGGCCTCATCTTCAACGGTGTCCGCATACACGGCCTGTCCACCAACCAGTGGGATGCTGTGGGGGACACGGGGTCATCGGCGATGCAGTTCCTGTGGTGGTTCGCCACCAACTTCAGCTACTGCTGCCTGATTCTGATCACGCTGGAGAGATGGGTCTTCATAGCGCATCCGCTGCCGTATAAAAAACATTGGGGCGGGAAGGTGGTCGGGGCCGGACTTCTGGGAGCGTCGCTGCTGTCGTTCGTGGGGAGTTACCTCGCTGTGAACAAAGACCTGGTGGTGGCCAATGTCAAATTTGTGTTTCCGGTCGTTCACTCCCTCACGAGCTTCCTCATCTTTAGCGCCTATGCTCACATCATCGTCATCTCTTATCGGCAGCAGAAAGCCATTTCGAAAACGGAAGTCGGCGCCAGGCGGAACTCAGGAGACCAGCGTCACACGATTGTCTTCAGGAACTGGAGAGCTCTGCGGATGTCCTTGACCGTCTTCGTCATGTACTTCTGCACTGTCAGTCCTTGGACGTACTTCCACGTGTTTAAACTTTTGACGGGCGAGTCGTCGGTCAAGGAAGAGATTGACCAGGCCCTCAACACATTCACGTGCGTACATTTTTGTTCGAATTTTTTTGTGTACACAAGCCAGAACAAGGATTTCTTCGAGGTTCTCAAGAGGTACTGCACGGCCCCGTGCTTGAGAAGGAGTAACGCCGTCATGGCGGTGGACTACAACGGTTCAGCTCAGACTAACCACCACATTTAGAACCGCCGGTCTGTGTCGAGACAATGAGTGTTGACGTCAGTCGGGACCTATCAGGTTTTTTTTTTTTTTTTGGAAGCATTTCCTAAGACTAATATTTCTTAACTAGATTGTGCCAGGCGCCGTGGCGCCTGCGGCGCCCCCTTTTTTTGGGCGCCTACGGCGCCAACCTTTTTTTAAAAGACCAACTAACTTGTCCTTTTTTGATAAATACGAATTATTAAACTTTATGAAATGTACGCAAAGTATTTATTTAATAATAATAATAGGGGTTGTATTTTGCGTACCGATGCACACCAAACAATGACGTCATCATATTAAATATTTTTACAGCGCTCATCAACACACGATTTTTCAACTAAACTAACTGCTGTAGACTGTCGTACATCGCTCCTCAGCGTTACGTTACAAACATACAGAACCACACCACTGGGTGTTTATATTATTTAATTTAAATTTATATAAAGATTTTCATTTGATGACCAGTAGATGGATTCAGTCATTTTATTTATAGTTTTCTCTGAAAAGCTACGCAAATGGACTGAAAGTGATCGTTGAAGTGTTCAGATTCTCTGACCTTGGGTCAAAGGTCAGCTGAATTGTTTAGTATTTTACATTTCACATTTGATTTTTTAAAACTGTACAGTAGCTCTACAATAGTTGTACTCACATCATGTTAATCCATAGAACTACTGTGCACCACTCAAATGAGTTCGTGAAAGAAATTATCTATTTTGAACTCTAATGGAAGACGGCATTAGACTGCGGCTATACACTGACATACAACAAACTTTCAAGTGTTGTCACAGGTAATTTTATTCATCTTATGACACAAGTATTGTATGTGTTTATGTTGTACGTGCTTATGTTGTATGTGTGTATGTTGTGTGTGTGTGTATGTTGTTAGTGTGTATGTTGTACGTGTTTATGTTGTATTCGAGAAGAAAATTAGAACATCCAGGTGTGAATATCCAGGTGAGAACATCCAGGTGAGTGAGACAGTAAGATGTTGTTGCCATATAAAAACACTTCAGCTGACCAAGACAAACAGAGATGTTGAACAACACAAACACAGTTGTTGACCAAGACAAACACAGTTGTTGACCAAGACAAACAGAGTTGTTGACCAAGACAAACACAGATGTTGATCAAGACAAACACAGTTGTTGACCAAGACAAACACAGTTGTTGACCAAGACAAACAGAGATGTTGACCAAGGCAAACACAGATTTTGACGAAGGCAAGCAGTTTAAGACTTTTAAGCCAATGTTTACCTTTTGATGTCAATGTTTACATTTCGTTGCCACCGATACCCCACCACCCTCCCCCCCACTAACCGGCAACACCAGCAAGTCGTGTTTAATATTGCATTCAATGGAAAATTATTCGGTATATAAAACAAATTATTTCATATTTAAGGTATTCACATATATCTCCCTTTTTTTCGTGCAATACGGTAAAAGCTCGGGAACATCAAATCTATATTCTTGTGTGTAAACATTCGTGTGTACACGAAGCTCAAGTGCGTACACCTAGCTTAAGTGCGTACACTTTCATCAAAGGTTCAAACGCGCAACCTCCTTAATATTCTTTTAAAACTTTTCTTTTTAGTTCATGCAGGATCTACTTTGCATTCAGCTAGGGGTGACCACTCAGGTGACGTCTGGCCTAGCAATGAGTTGATGACCTGAAGTGAGGGTGACATGTCAAGATGAACGTCACGGTGGACAGATAGGTGTGTTGTCCATGGCGTACTGTTGGGTGTGTCTACGGTGTGTGTGGGTGTGTCTACGATGTGTCTGGGTGTGTCTACGGTGTGTGTGGGTGTGTCTACGGTGTGTGTGGGTGCGTCTATGGTGTGTGTGGGTGTGTCTACGGTGTGTGTGGGTGTGTCAGTGGTAGAGGGGTGTGTCTACGGTGTGTGTGGGTGTGTCTACTGTGTGTGTGGGTGCGTTTACGGTGTGTGTGGTTGTGTCTATGGTGTGTGTGGTTGTGTCTATGGTGTGTGTGGTTATGTCTATGGTGTGTGTGGGTGAGTCTACGGTGTGTGTGGCTGTGCCTACGGTGTGTGTGGGTGTGTCAGTGGTAGAGGGGTGTGTCTAAGGTGTGTGTGGGTGTGTCTACGGTGTGTGTGAGTGTGTCAGCGGTGTGTGTGGTTGTGTCTACGGTGTGTGTGGGTGTGTCTACGGTGTGTGTGGGTGTGTCTACGGTGTGTGTGGGTGTGTCTACGGTGTGTGTGGGTGTGGCTATAGTGTGCTGTGGTGTGTCTACGGTGTGTGTGGGTATGTCTACGGTGTGTTTGGGTGTATCTACGGTGTGTGTGTCTACGGTATGTATGGGTTGTAAGTGGTAGAGTGGTGTGTCTACGGTGTGTTTGAATGTGTCAGTGGTAGAGGGGTGTGTCTACGGTGTGTATGGGTGTGTTTACGGAGTGTGTGGGTGTGTCAATGGTAGAGGGGTGTGTCTGTGGTGTGTGTGGATGTGTCTACGGTGTATGTGGGTGGTGTCAATGGTAGAGGGATGTGTCTACGGTGTGTGTGGGTGTGTCTACGATGTGTGTGTGGGTGTCTACGGTGTTTGTGGATGTGTCAGTGGTAGAGGGGTGTGTCTCGTTATGTCTTAGAGACAGTTCAGATGTTACTATCTTTACTATCTTTAAGTGTAGTTATCCGAATGACTTGTTGACTCCGTGCTAACTCCCAATTAGTGATAAGTTGAATCAAGAGAGAAGCAAAACAAATTTAGGCGTGAAAAGGAAAAAAAAAGTAACCATAAAAATAATGAATTCTCCCTTCGTTCTTTGAAAATCATCATTATTTGTGTTATAACTTAACAAGCCAATTAGTTAAAGAAAGAAGATGGTTTTTAGGAAAATGTTTGAGTCAATCCAACGATAAGAAAATGACTCTCATAGAAATAGTGCTGGTGTCTTAAAGCTGAATGTGGTTACCATTATAAGAGTGTGTGTCTCGTGGAACTGGATGTGGTTACCATTATAAGAGTGTGTGTCTCGTGGAACTGGATGTGGTTACCACAAGAGTGTGTGTCGCGTGGAACTGAATGTGGTTACCACAAGAGTGTGTGTCTCGTGGAACTGAATGTGGTTACCACAAGAGTGTGTGTCTCGTGGAACTGAATGTGGTTACCACAAGAGTGTGTATTATATTACTGTAACATGAGGTTCCTAAGTATTTTAACAACTTATTTTATGATTTCGCAAAATTACAATGATATTTACGTAAATTTAAACTCCTCAAAATATTCCTACAGATTGAAATCCGTTGCACAGTTGTATTAATAAAAATATTCTGACATCACTAGTTGCCCTGTTATGTTCCGTCTGACGTCACTAGTTTCCCTGGTATATTCTGTCTGACGTCACTAGTTGCCCTGTTATGTTCTGTCTGACGTCACTAGTTGCCCTTTTATGTTCCGTCTGACGTCACTAGTTGCCCTGGTATGTTCAGTCTGACGTCACTAGCTGTCCTGTTATGTTCTGTCTGACGTCACTAGTTGACCTGTTATTTTCCGTCTGACGTCACTAGTTGCCCTGTTATGTTCCGTCTGACGTCACTAATTTCCCTGGTATATTCTGTCTGACGTCACTAGTTGCCCTGTTATGTTCTGTCTGACGTCACTAGTTGCTCTGCTATGTTCCGTCTGACGTCACTAGTTGCACTGGTATGTTCCGTCTGACGTCACTAGTTACTAGTTGCCCTGTGATGTTCCGTCTGACGTCACTAGTTACTAGTTGCCCTATTAAGTTCCGTCTGACGTCACTAGTTACTAGTTGCCTTGTTATGTTCCGTCTGATGTCACTAGTTGCCCTGTTATGTTCCGTCTGACGTCACTATTTGCCTTGTTATGTTCCGTCTGATGTCACTAGTTGCCTTGTTATGTTCCGTCTGATGTAACTAGTTGCCTTGTTATGTTCCGTCTGACGTCACTAGTTGCCCTGTTATGTTCTGTGTGACGTCACTAGTTGCCCTGTTATGTTCTGTCTGAGGTCACTAGTTACCTTGTTATGTTCCGTCTGATGTCACTAGTTGCCTTGTTATGTTCCGTCTGACGTCACTAGTTGCCCTGTTATGTTCTGTGTGACGTCACTAGTTGCCCTGTTATGTTCTGTCTGAGGTCACTAGTTACCTTGTTATGTTCCGTCTTACGTCACTAGTTGCCTTGTTATGTTCCGTCTGACGTCACTAGTTGCCCTGTTATGTTCTGTGTGACGTCACTAGTTGCCTTGTTATGTTCCGTCTTACGTCACTAGTTGCCTTGTTATGTTCCGTCTGACGTCACTAGTTGCCCTGTTATGTTCTGTGTGACGTCACTAGTTGCCTTGTTATGTTCTGTCTGAGGTCACTAGTAACCTTGTTATGTTCCGTCTTACGTCACTAGGTGCCTTGTTATGTTCCGTCTGACGTCACTAGTTTCCCTGGTATGTTCTGTCTGACGTCACTAGTTGCCCTGTTATGTTCCTTCTGACGTCACTAGTTGCCCTGTTATTTTGCATCTGCCGTCACTAGTTTCCCTGTTATGTTCTATCTGACGTCGTTTATTCATGTTTTTATTCTGTTTACAATCTTCTCAAAAGATTATCTGTTTTAAAAAAATCAATTTTATGACCCATTTTCTCCACTAGATTTTAAAAGTAAAAGTATTGAAGAGTAGCCTCCCCATTACAAGCTGATTTAATTTGCCTATCCTTAGGGATCTCTGGATTCTTGAAGTTAGGACCCAAAGGAGATACCACACTGGGTGACACCATGAGATACCACACTGGGTGACACCATGAGATACCACACTGAGTGACACCATGAGATACCGCACTGGGTGACACCACGAGATACCGACCTGAGTGACACCATGAGATACCACACTGGGTGACACCATAAGATACCGCACTCACTGGGTGACACCACGAGATACCGACCTGAGTGACACCATGAGATACCACACTGGGTGACACCATAAGATACCGCACTGGTGGACACCATGAGATACCGCACTGAGTGACACCATGAGATACCGCACTGGGTGACACCATGAGATACCGCACTGGGTGACACCATGAGATACCGCACTGGGTGACACCATGAGATACCGACCTGAGTGACACCATGAGATACCGCCGTGGGTGACACCATGAGATAAGGCACTGGGTGACGCCATGAGATACCGCACTGGGTGACACCATGAGATACCGCCTTGGGTGACACCATGAGATACCGCCCTGGGTGATAGCAACTGAAGCGACGCCACTGCCCCAAATTGTAAGAACGATAAGCCCATAAAGTTTTCCTCGTCTTTAAGAATTGACCAGTTTGTTAGAATTACCAGCATGTAACAATTGTTCATTTTTTAAAGAATTGACCAATTCGTAAGAAGTGACCAATTTTTAACAACTGGTCATCGTGTCCACTGGTCAACAAATCAAAAAAGATGTCAGATCACGACGCCAATCTATCAAACGTTTCTGGTTGTTTACATTTTTGTTTATTTATTTGTTTATGTTTTAAATGATTTATTTTTGTATGGCTGATTTGTTATAGACTTTAAAGATGTAATTTAAATTTTAAAAACTTAATCGTTCAACTTGTAAAAATGTTCTCTTAGTTACTTCATGTTTTTATTTATGTACTTACAGTGAAAGTGTACGGTGTTATCAAGAATTATTTAAAGTTATTTTGATCCGTAAAAAATCTTATATTTTTTATCTTACAAGTTTTTACGCTTTCATTACACAACTATACTGAATGCAACTCTTGTCATGATTTTATGTCACTTCTTTCTTGTATATCGTCATATAAATAATAATTATAATATATACCTAGAAAATGTTGATGTATGACTGGTGTATGGAAAGTTCATTACTTGATAATAGCATTGAGGTAATTAAGACGCAATTTATTAGTTTAATAGATGATCAGTCAAAAGGCTTAGACAATAATGATCAAATAGATATAATATTACTTGACTTCTCAAAACTTTTGACGAAGTTCACTATTCATTAATCTCAAGATTTTTGGCCTTGACTTTCATCCACCTAACGGTAGAGTTTCTGTCTCAAACATGGCCGTGTGGCAAACATCATTGGATCCAAGACTTCCTTTTGGGTACAGAGCAAACTAATAATTAATGGATTTAAGTCAGCACCAATAAGGTTTTATAAGGAGTTCCACAAGGAAGTGAGTTAGGTCCCCTACTCTTTCTAATTTATATAAATTATTTACCCAACAAAATCTCAAAGTTAGGTTATTTTCTGGTGATTTTATAATCCATAGAAAATTTTAATCAGATCAGGATAGCACAATGTTACAAAAAGACTTAGATGACATAATAAATTGGAAAAATGATTGGAGTATGTTTGTCTACCCAGACAAGTTTCAACTGTTAAAGTAACAAAGATAAAGAAACAAATCCCAAAAACGTTGCTTGTTACATTCATTTATATAAACTACAGATGCAAAATACTTAGGAGTCATAATAAATGAGAAACTACCATAGAATCCACATGTCAATGAAGTTACTAAAAATAAATTTAAAAAAAACCCAAGGCCTTAAACTTTTACAAATGTAATAAGAATATAAAACTAAAATGCTACCTCACCCTGGTGAGACCTATACAAGAATATACATCTTCTGTATGGGACCCATCCACCAAAGAAAACCATGATTAATTAGAACAAAATTTTTAGAAAGAGCTGCCAGAGTCATTACTGGAGAATATTCAAAACTGACAAACTGACAGAATAACACCATTAGTTAAATCATTAAACTTTGAAACACTAGAGGATGAAATATCAAATAACAAAATATTTATAACATATATTGCAATTAATTCTAAATTGAAAATTCAACACAAAGATAACTTAATACAACCCTCAAATTGACATAAGGATGTAGACACATTTTCTTATTCTGTATGTAAGAAATAAAAGGTAAGAATTCTCCAGTCGGAATCCGGACGCGAAATGGGTTGCCTGAAGAAACCAGGAAAACCAACAGTTTGTCAGCTTATAAAACTCTTATAAAAATACAAGACTAGACAAATTCATGGATAAGCGCAGGTCTCAATAATCTTCCGTATAGAATGGGCGTCTGTAGTAGTTAAGATAAGATAAGATAAGACAAGGTCATGGCGACGGTAGCAATAAACCAGATTGTCATAAAGATTAACTGCGTATATTGAATACATGTTTTGTCTCGTGTGAACCTGTGAAGTTTACGCTTTACCGCCGCCATTGCTAGGGGATGCTCATCTAAACCCCAAGATCTGATGGGTAATATCTGAATACGCAATAATTGTCTTAGCTCTTTTAAATAGAACATGTGTTTTTTTTTTCATTTATTTGATAGTGTTGTTTTTAAATCCTTGTGGTGTCTGAGCCCGTGCGACCGACCATGCGTGCGTGCTTGCTTGCCGAAAAAAAAAATTGAATTGATTTTTAACCCACTTTCTCGTAAGCTAGCAAGATGAAATTTTGCAGGAAGATTCATGCCAATGATAAAAATGATTTATTAAAATTTCAGATTGATCGAATGGACCGTAATTGAACTATTGAATTTTTAAATTATTTTTATTTATCTCTATGTATCATGTTTATTTTTTTTTAGATATGTTGTGGTGCGTATTATGTTCAACATTCTTTCATCTCACGCAATAAGGTGCGCATTACATTGACATTACTTTTTAAAAATATATTCACGATCGGTGCGCATTATATTAAACACAATTTACGAGACACAACTAGAATTTTGTATTTTTGGATTGTTTTGCCCTGCGTATTATAATAAACATCCTTAAAGCTATGTATCATATATAAATTATAAAGGATTTATAGTAAAAAAAACTTGTTTTTTTACGGGGTTTTTTATTTTTAAATTTACTAGCTCTAACCCTAACCCTAACTCGAAGCCTAACTCAAATCCTCACTTCAACTCTAATATAACCCAAACTTTAACCTTAAACCTAACTGTAGCTTTGCTGTCACAACACTAACTACTTGTAATTATGATGGAAATCCGTTTTTTTTTTAAATTTTAGACTTACCACTAACAATCTTATCCGCCCCACCCACCCCTTTTTATTGGTTGTCTCTTAATGTATTTCTTCACAACGATAGTGGCGTTCTGTCACAACGATAGTGGCGTTCTGTCACAACTATAGTGGCATTCTGTCAAAAAGATAGTGGCATTCTGTCACAACGATAGTGGCATTCTGTAACAAAGATAGTGGCATTCTGTCACGACAGTGGCATTCTGTCATGACAGTGGCATTCTGTCACAAAGATAGTGGCATTCTGTCACAAAGATAGTGGCATTCTGTCACAACGATAGTGGCATTCTGTCACAAATATATTGGCTTTCTGTCACGACAGTGGCATTCTGTCATGACAGTGGCATTCTGTCACAACGATAGTGGCATTCTGTCACAAAGATAGTGGCATTCTGTCACGACAGTGGCATTCTGTCACAACGATAGTGGCATTCTGTTACAAAGATAGTCGTATTCTGTCACAACGATAGTGGTATTCTGTCACAACGATAGTGACATTCTGTCACAAAGATAGTGGCATTCTGTCACAACGATAGTGGCATTCTGTCACAAAGATAGTCGCATTCTGTCACAACGATAGTGGTATTCTGTCACAACGATAGTGGCATTCTGTCACAAAGATAGTGGCATTCTGTCACAACGATAGTGGCATTCTGTCACAAAGATAGTGGCATTCTGTCACGACAGTGGCATTCTGTCACAACGATAGTGGCATTCTGTCACAAAGATAGTCGTATTCTGTCACAACGATAGTGGTATTCTGTCACAACGATAGTGACATTCTGTCACAAAGATAGTGGCATTCCGTCACAACGATAGTGGCATTCTGTCACAAAGATAGTGGCATTCTGTCACGACAGTGGCATTCTGTCATGACAGTGGCATTCTGTCACAAAGATAGTGGCATTCTGTCACAACGATAGTGGCATTCTGTCACAAAGATAGTGGCATTCTGTCACGACAGTGGCATTCTGTCACAACGATAGTGGCATTCTGTCACAATAATAGTGGCATTCTGTCACAACGATGGTGGGGATTCTGTCACAAAGTGGTTTGACATTTTGTGACATAAATTGTGACATTGTGTCCGGGTGTTGTAAGAGGAAACATTCAAACTCTAACAACTTTAATGTAACCATTGAAGTGTTTCTACGAATGTGCGGCGATACCACGGAAATGTGCGATTGTTGAACTGAAAGTATCGACGTAATTATCGATCCCACTATTTAAAGAATCGATGATGTATCGATGTGTACACTATTTCCCAGTGGACTTAATTTTCAAGTTAAATAATTGTTTTGTTAACACCTCGTTGGAGTTAGCGTTTCTTGGTGTTCTGGTTTCAAACGTAAACGTGGAACTGACGCCTACAACAGTAGATTCACCAGTGAAATATTGTAGCAGTGCTCTGAGTTGCATTTCATCGGGATTGGAGCCCCACGGTGATTCGTCAAAACGGACAAAACGGCCCCGGGCCCTACACATGCGCACTTCGGCCGCTTCTGTTCAGAAACTGACTTTAAAACTTGTTTGTTCAATTTAGATTGACCTGAGACCTACGTCCAAATGATATTTACGAAGCATGGCCTTATTTAACTCTCTTAATATACTCTTACTTTTTTAAAATATACTCCCATTCTCTTTGCTCACCCAATGTCTCTTTCTTTCCATCGTTTGTGTCTGATTCGTAATAAGCATTGGTGTGAATCGATAGAGGTACAATAGAAATTAGAACATTAAATTATTATTAATATTTATTATGCATGGATATTAATAGTATTTTTTAAAAAAACATCCAGTTAACATAAATATTTCAGAAAAAAAAATGCTTACTTATATAAAGATGAATAGTAATAAATGAATGAATAGCAACGGTGATAAATGTTTGAATGTTTTATTTATACACTTGATCAACTATGATTATCAACAACTAGCACAATACCCGCGTGCATCTGCGGGAAAGAAAGATTTCAGTTAGTGTTGAGAATCCACGTACCGAATTTCAGGAAGATCGGACCATAACTACAAAGACCGTTAAATGGATTCAAATATGTCGTCATACCAATGAAATAAGTTCGTTCGTCGGTGCCGCCTACGAAATTTCATGAAAATGGCGTCATAAAAGCAAAGGTTTAACATGGCGAATGTTGTAATCCATTACGCCAATAATTTCGAAATGAAACCTTCTTGACTTTTGGACATCTGTTTCCATTGGAGCTTTCTAGGGGCTCGGCAGACCTGGCGGTGCACCTCTCCTGTCAGCGGAGGGCATTTTAACAATAGTCATTCATCAACATTTTTTGTGGGTTTCTCGGGGGTTAGATCCCACGCACTTAACTTGTCAAACTTATCTCAACAGCAGCTGTCTTTCTCATATACAACTTTCAACATCCGAGTAAATTAGTATTAATCCCGGTCGCTGACCAAGTTGGTAGTTGGGCCGACAATATATGAAAGTACGGGGGCTCAGACCGCCCAAAGCGCCCCCCCCCACGCTCATGAAGTACCGCCTCCCCCACGCCCCAATAAAAGCTCCGAATCCCAGATTTGAATAATTACAGTATCTTTAAAGGCGCTCTTGTTATTCCCGCAAATATTTGCCTTTCTGCCTCTCATTTCCTTGAAATATTTGCCCAACAGCACCAACCTCACTTGAATATTCTCCTGTATGTTAATTCGTCAAGTGGTAATCCATGAATGGTGGACATAAAAATAGTACAAGATTAAAGCCAACATGTATTTAAAATTTATTGTGTACGATTTTCTATGATGTCATCTCCGTCTAATAGACTACTCTGTGACCAAAGGTCAGTTACTGCAAGGACTCATCTGGTCTGACCTATGGTTGACGTGGCCCACTGGCCCATTTTTGGGGTCATATAGTACAGTATCGGCAAGGGATAGATGATCGAAGTTACAAATTTTGTGGATTCAGCTGGTCAAAGAGGTGCACAACAAAAGTTGGTCAAAGAGGTGCGAACCAAAGTTGGTCAAAGAGGTGCACAACCAAAGTTGGTCAGGGAGGTGCGTACCAATATTCCCCCGAAAGCTGCTTGGTTGCACGGCCACGCAGGTATTTTACAGACATCGCGCATCAGTTTTGAATTACCGCGCTTCGAATTTTATAAAGTATTGCACAAAATAGGATGCTGTGCAACTTTGAATACGAATTTTTTTTACTTTGCACACGGAAAAACGACCATCACAGGGAACGTTGGTTCGTACCAAAGCTGGTCTAAGAGGTGCGAACCAAAGTTGGTCAAAGAGGTGCACAACCAAAGTTGGTCAAAGAGGTGCACAACCAAAGTTGGTAAAAGAGGTGCACAACCAAAGTTGGTCAAAGAGTTGCACAACCAAAGTTGGTAAAAGAGGTGCACAACCAAAGTTGGTCAAAGAGGTGCGAACCAAAAATGATCAAAGAGGTGCGAACCAAAGCTGGTCAAAGAGGTGCACAACCAAAGTTGGTCAAAGAGGTGCAAACCAAAGTTGGTCTTAGAGGTGCACAACCAAAGTTAGTCAAAGAGGTGCACAACCCATGTTTTGCAAAGAGGTGTGAACCAAAGCTGTTCTAAGAGGTGCACAACCAAAGTTGGTCAAAGAGGTGCACAACCAAAGTTGGTCAAAGAGGTGCGAACTAAAGTTGGTCTAAGAGGTGCACAACCAAAGTTAGTCAAAGAGGTGCACAACCCAAGTTTTGCAAAGAGGTGTGAAACCAAGTTTTGCAAAGAGGTGCGAACCAAAGCTGTTCTAAGAGGTGCAAAACAAAAGGTGGTCAAAGAGGTGCACAACCAAAGTTGGTCAAAGAGGTGCGAACCAAAGTTGGTCAAAGAGGTGCACAACCAAAGTTGGTCAGAGAGGTGCGAACCAAAGTTGGTCAAAGAGGTGCACAACCAAAGTTGGTCAGAGAGGTGCGAACCAAAGTTGGTCAAAGAGGTGCAAAAACCAAAGTTGGTCAAAGAGGTGCAAAACCAAAGTTGGTCAAAGAGGTGCACAACCAAAGTTGGTCAAAGAGGTGCAAACCAAAGCTGGTCAGAGAGGTGCGAACCAAAGTTGGTGAAAGAGGTGCACAACCAAAGTTGGTCAAAGAGGTGCGTACCAATATTCCCCTAAAGCTGCTTGGTTGCATGGCCGCGCAGGTATTTTACAGACATCGCGCATCAGTTTTGAATTACCGCGCTTCGAAATTTATAAAGTATTGCACAAAATAGGATGATGTGCAACTTTGCATACGAGTGTTTTTTTTTATTTTGCACACGGAAAAACGACAATCACAGGGAACGTTGGTTCGTACCAGAGCTTTTCTAAGAGGTGCACAGCCAAAGTTCGTCAAAGAGGTGTGAACCAAAGTTGGTCAAAGAGGTGCGAACCAAAGCTGGTCAAAGAGGTGCGAACCAAAGTTGGTCAAAGAGGTGCACAACCAAAGTTGGTCAAAGAGGTGCACAACCAAAGTTGGTCAAAGAGGTGCACAACAAAAGTTGGTCAAAGAGGTGCGAACCAAAGTTGATCAAAGAGGTGCGAATCCAAGCTGGTCAAAGAGGTGCACAACCAAAGTTGGTCAAAGAGGTGAGAATTAAAGTTTGGTCAAAGAGGTGCGAACCAAAGCTGGTCAAAGAGGTGTGAACCAAAGTTGGTCAAAGAAGTGCACAACCAAAGTTGGTCAAAGAGGTGCACAACCAAAGTTTGTCAAAGAGGTGCACAACCAAAGTTGGTCAAAGATGTGCGAACCAAAATTGATCAAAGAGGTGCGAACCAAAGCTGGTCAAAGAGGTGCACAACCAAAGTTGGTCTAAGAGGTGCACAACCAAAGTTGGTCAAAGAGTTGCACAACCAAAGTTGGTCTAAGAGGTGCACAACGAAAGTTAGTAAAAGAGGTGCACAACCCATGTTTTGCAAAGAGGTGTGAAACAAAGCTGTTCTAAGAGATGCACAACCAAAGGCGGTCAAAGAGGTGCACAACCCAAGTTTTGCAAAGAGGTGTGAAACCAAGTTTTTCAAAGAGGTGCGAACCAAAGCTGTTCTAAGAAGTACACAACCAAAGGCGGTCAAAGAGGTGCACAACCAAAGTTGGTCAGAGAGGTGCGAACCAAAGTTGGTCAAAGAGGTGCACAACCAAAGTTGGTCAGAGAGGTTCGAACCAAAGTTGGTCAAAATGGTGCAAAACCAAAGTTGGTCAAAGAGGTGCACAACCAAAGTTGGTCATAGAGGTGTAAACCAAAGCTGGTCAGAGAGGTGCGAACCAAAGTTGGTCAAAGAGGTGCACAACCAAAGTTGGTCAAAGAGGTGCGTACCAATATTCCCCTAAAGCTGCTTGGTTGCATGGCCGCGCAGGTATTTTACAGACATCGCGCATCAGTTTTGAATTACCGCACTTCGAATTTTATAAAGTATTGCACAAAATAGGATGAAGTTGCAACTTTGCATACGAGTTTTTTTTTTACTTTGCACACGGAAAAACGACCATCACAGGGAACGTTGGTTCGTACCAAAGCTGGTCTAAGAGGTGCACAGCCAAAGTTGGTCAAAGAGGTGTGAACCAAAGTTGGTCAAAGAGGTGCACAGCCAAAGTTGGTCAAAGAGGTGCGAACCAAAGTTGGTCAAAGAGGTGCACAGCCAAAGTTGGTCAAAGAGGTGTGAACCAAAGTTGGTCAAAGAGGTGCACAACCAAAGTTGGTCAAAGAGGTGCGAACCAAAGCTGGTCAAAGAGGTGCGAACCAAAGCTGGTCAAAGAGGTGCGAACCAAAGCTGGTCAAAGAGGTGCGAACCAAAGTTGGTCAAAGAGGTGCACAACCAAAGTTGGTCAAAGAGGTGCGAACCAAAGCTGGTAAAAGAGGTGCACAACAAAAGTTGGTCAAAGAGGTGCGAACCAAAGCTGGTCAAAGAGGTACACAACCAAAGTTGGTCAAAGAGGTGCACAACCAAAGTTGGTCTAAGAGGTATACAACCAAAGTTAGTCAAAGAGGTGCACAACCCATGTTTTGCAAAGAGGTGTGAACCAAAGCTGTTCTAAGAGATGCACAACCAAAGTTGGTCAATGAGGTGCGAACTAAAGTTGGTCTAAGAGGTGCACAACCAAAGTAAATCAAATAGGTGCACAACCCAAGTTTTGCAAAGAGGTTTGAAACCAAGTTTTGCAAAGAGGTGCGAACCAAAGCTGTTCTAAGAGGTGCACAACCAAAGGTGGTCAAAGAGGTGCACAACCAAAGTTGGTCAGAGTGGTGCGAACCAAAGTTGGTCAAAGAGGTGCACAACCAAAGTTGGTCAGAGAGGTGCGAACCAAAGTTGGTCAAAGAGGTGCACAACCAAAGTTGGTCTAAGAGGTGCAAAACCAAAGTTAGTCAAAGAGGTGCACAACCAAAGTTGGTCAAAGAGTTGCACAACCAAAGTTGGTAAAAGAGGTGCACAGCCAAAGTTGGTCAAAGAGGTGCGAACCAAAGCTGGTCAAAGAGGTGCACAACTCAAGTTTTGCAAAGAGGTCTGAAACCAAGTTTTGCAAAGAGGTGCGAACCAAAGCTGTTCTAAGAGGTGCACAACCAAAGGTTGTCAAAGAGGTGCACAACCAAAGTTGGTCAGAGAGGTGCGAACCAAAGTTGGTCAAAGAGGTGCACAACCAAAGTTGGTCAGAGAGGTGCGAACCAAAGTTGGTCAAAGAGGTGCAGAACCAAAGTTGGTCAGAGAGGTGCGAACCAAAGTTGGTCAAAGAGGTGCAAACCAAAGCTGGTCAAAGAGGTGCACAACCAAAGTTGGTCAAAGAGGTGCACAACCAAAGTTGGTCAAAGAGGTGCACAACCAAAGTTGGTCAAAGAGGTGTGTACCAATATTCCCCTAAAGCTGCTTGGTTGCATGGCCACGCAGGTATTTTACAGACATCGCGCATCAGTTTTGAATTACCGCGCTTCGAATTTTATAAAGTATTGCACAAAATATGATGATGTGCAACTATTCATACGAGTTTTTTTTTTTACTTTGCACACGGAAAAACGACCATCACAGGGAACGTTGGTTCGTACCAAAGCTGGTCTAAGAGATGCACAGCCAAAGTTGGTCAAAGAGGTGTGAACCAAAGTTGGTCAAAGAGGTGCACAACCAAAGTTGGTCAAAGAGGTGTGAACCAAAGCTGGTCAAAGAGGTGCGAACCAAATTTGGTCAAAGAGGTGCGAACCAAAGTTGGTCAAAGAGGTGCGAACCAAAGTTGGTCAAAGAGGTGCACAATCAAAGTTGGTCAAAGAGGTGCACAACCAAAGTTGGTCAAAGAAGTACGTGCAACAGCTGAACGTGATTTTGTACTTTGATAGTTATAAAGTAGCAGTTTAAAAAAAAACAGTTTCAAACTTCGCACACCTGTAGGGACTCTAATGTAGTAGTACAACCGTGAATCAAGACTGCTATTCAAGGCACAGGTCCTTTTCTTTAACTCACTGTAATTGCATTGCCTGTACATTTCTAACCAACCCGAAGTTCACCTCTCTAGACCAGCGAGCAGTCTCCTAATTCAGTCACCTAAAAAAGCCGCATTCTCAAACACTGTCATCACAACAAAAACTTCTATCACAACTAAATCTAACATCAGAATTGATATTACTGACCTAATCTGTTGTCACGTGACATTATTTGATATGTGATTGGTAGAGAGAGATCATGAGATGTATGAAGACCAGAGGGCTTTGCGCGCGACAAGTGTTACATAGGACTTCTTTGTTTTAATGTGAGCCGGAGTGTGTCAGTAATAAACGCCTACAAGTGTGAAAGCGGTTTAAAGAGACAAATTAGTGACACCTGTGTCCAGAACAAATACGGCACAACACGGTATTCATCTTAACTGAGCCCTAAAGAAATAATTTCTTCTAATTTAACGTATTCCAATGTTTATTCGTGTTACGCTATTTTTTTTTTATATTAAAATTTTAGACACCCTGTTTGGTGGTACCCTAAGCACAACGAAGGGCATCAAGACTGTGTCTGGTAACGTGCTACGTCAAAGAGAATAAAACAGACATTTTTTTTTTGGTTTACCTTAAGTGTCTTCTTAAGATGACGTCACAGCGATCCGGTGTAAATACGCGAAAAAATGGCGATGGGGATCTACTTTATTTTAAAGAAAAGTGACGTCGTTACAGCGATGGGTTTTTTTTTTTAATGCTATCAGATTTCACCTATGATTCCCGGCTTACAGTGTGACGCGTTGTGTTTAAACTGAAGCACACAGTTCAAAGGTCACGGGATGATGAGGACTGTGTACCTCGGTCAACTAAATTATTGAAGTCACTGACTAAATTATTGAGGTCACTGACTAAATTATTGAAGTCACTGAATAAATTATTGAAGTCACTGACTAAATTATTGAAGTCACTGACTAAATTATTGAAGTCACTGACTAAATTATTGAAGTCACCGACTAAATTATTGAAGTCACCGACTAAATTATTGAAGTCATTGACTAAATTATTGAAGTCATTGACTAAATTATTGAAGTCACTGGCTAAATTATTGAAGTCACTGACTAAATTATTGAAGTCACTGACTAAATTATTGAAGTCACCGACTAAATTATTGAAGTCATTGACTAAATTATTGAAGTCATTGACTAAATTATTAAAGTCATTGACTAAATTATTGAAGTCATTGACTAAATTATTGAGGTCATTGACTAAATTATTGAAGTCATTGACTAAATTATTGAAGTCACTGACTAAATTATTGAAGACACTGACTAAAGTATTGAAGTCAATGACTAAATTATTGATGTTAGAGACATGTTCAAGAACATTCCGCCATGCCAAAGTTATATAACAACAAATATCAGAAACAGTCGGGAAATGGAAGTAGGTGCAAGAACTCCATGACTGATTAAACTAAACGAGAGTTGTCAGAAACTATTTAATAACACAGGTTAAGCTTCTTCGTAGTTGTTGACTTTTGGCATCCCCTCCTCACCCCTCCCACCCACCACACACAATGTGCCTCTCTAACTTAAAACTTGCCAGCATTTGATATTAGAAAATAAACTTAAACCCATTTGAAACCTTAAAGAAAAGAAAAATTTCAAACAAAAATTGAACTTGTATAATTTTGTTAGATCCGATAACCGAATTTTGGGTAAATAAAATTTCAGAAAATCGAAGCATGACTGTACTTGGGACCCCTAAATGGTGGCTAATCTAAACGCAAACAACGGTTTGGTCGGTCACCTGAACTGACGACTTCATACGATGCTAAGAGACCCTCGAGTTTGTTGTGTGGAAACCTTCGCTCTGTCTGGCCAATAGCCTGGTTGGTGGACCGCATGACAAGTACCTGGCCGTCCTAGAAGTCACGACCATGAACTTTGACCGTTGAGTACAGACCATCTTCACCAATGTCCCATTGTTGTTGAACCCTTTAAACTTAGTGAGGACACCAAGAACAATAAGACTTCAAGCTTGACGAATGGCAAGATACGTCTATCAGTCTATGCTCGGGGTGGGGGAGGAGGAGGGGCAGCCCATTGATTATAGTGAAAAAAAAATTATAACTAGTTCTTCGCAATCAACAGCCTGATCTTTTTAACTTAGGTTTTATCATGGGCATACATGTTGACCAATGAGGTGTGCCCCTGTGTCGGGCAAGAGCCTCATCAAACATCAATGGCCGCACCTATAATAATAGTCAGCCTTAGTCCAAACATGAACAAGTTGTCCTTAACATAAATTCATTTACGTATTTCGATTTTGGCTGCTGGTTTTCGCGGGCCTCTTTTAGCCCGCGAATCGCAGTTTTCCCAAATCTGGCCTAAACAAATCCTTGCGCCCTACACTTCCAAAGTATTTAAGACTCCTAAAAATGTTGAGATGCACTTTTCCAATGGTCGACGACTCTTGTCGTAACTGTGTCAATTACCAGCGGTATTTTGGTATTTTGCAAACCACAAGCTCTCGCGAGATTCTGTATATTTGCGTCTCTTCCAGGTGTAAAATTTTTTTTTTCACCAGAGTAAAACAAATGGGCGATATTCACACTCTCCGTGGGGGCGCATGAGACAAGGGGGCGTACTGAAAGGTCAAGTGGGTGGTTGGGGGAGAGTGCGCACCCCTTGTCAACTAATGTCATGTCAACACGTCTCGCAAGGGGAAGAAGCGCCGAGCGGTTGAGTCACTTGGGGCAGTACCCGATCTCGCTCGAGCTCCAGCATCGGCGCCTGTGGAAGGGTACAGAGAGGTATTTGAAGCCACCCTCGGGTACGGATGGTCAATCTGGTTTGTGTCCACCAGACAGAGGCGTGTCTGCAGTGGGGCAAAGGGAGCATGATTCGCCACTAACTGGCGACTTATGGGAAAGTAGCAGTCTGACCATCCAAGCTTTCACGAGACTCCAATACTGTGGCCTTTCAAAAAGACGATTCGAGTATTTTTAACGAATTGTAAGTAAAATATTAGAAACTGGCCTCAAGAATGTTACATCCGACACGACTGTCGCAAACTGGAGGCAAAGATGGCGTCATGCAAGGGAAAGTATGGATTACATCAGCGGCCCTTGTTAAAGGGCAAGAGTACGCCCCCTTTAATTGGCATGTTTATATTGAGCATGTGTCCGTGCCGATAGCAAACACTTGGCCACACCTGCTACTCCAAACAGACCGGGCAGAGAAAATGAACGGCAGTTGAAGTATTCACACACTCCCTACACACACATTCGTTTCGATGGCGTACATTTACTCATTGCCTACTGTGGTGTACATTTACTCATTGCCTACTGTGGTGTACATTTACTCATTACCTACTGTGGTGTACATTTACTCATTGCCTACTGTGGTGTACATTTACTCATTGCCTACTGTGGTGTACATTTACTCATTGCCTACTGTAGCGTAATTAAACTCATTGTCTACTTTAGTGTAATTAAATTCATTGCCTACTGTAGCATAATTAAACTCATTGCCTACTGTGGTGTACATTTACTCATTGCCTACTGTGGTGTACATTTACTCATTTCCTACTGTGGTGTACATTTACTCATTGCCTACTGTGGTGTACATTTACTCATTGCCTACTGTGGTGTACATTTACTCATTTCCTACTGTAGCGTAATTAAACTCATTGTCTACTTTAGTGTAATTAAATTCATTGCCTACTGTAGCATAATTAAACTCATTGCCTACTGTAGCGTAATTAAACTCATTGCCTACTGTAGCGTAATTAAACTCATTGCCTACTGTAGCGTAATGAAACTCATTGCCTACTGTAGCGTAATAAAACTCATTGCCTACTGTAGCGTAATTAAACTCATTGCCTATCAGAGCAGAGCGTACATTTACTCATTGCCTTCCGTAGCTTACATTCCCTCATTGCCTACCAAATCTTACAATTAATAATTTCATATAGTAGCGTACCTAAATATGCCATGAATTAATGTTAAATATACTACTGAACATGTCATAAACTAATGGTAATTATACAACTAAAAACGCCATAGGCAAATGTTAGATATACAACTAAACATGTCATAAAATAATGTTAGATATACAACTAAAAATGCTATAAACTAATGTTAGATATACAAATAAACATGCTATAAACTAATGTTAGATATTCTGAAGATCCGTTGGTTGTTCTATTGGTTATCTTTCCTTATCTACTCTCACTGTTATTCTGCTCTTCACACACTTTGTTAATTACTCTTTAAACACTAAACACCAAGGCAGAATGTACACTTCATTACTTTTAATCTCTTAACTTCAGTACATTCATTATTCGTGCATCTCTCTACATATGTCTCTCTACCTCTGCCTCCTGCTTCATAACTCTTCTTTCTCCCTGCGTGTCCCTCTGTCCGTCTCCGTGTGTGTCTCTCTGTCAGTCCCAGTCCGAGCCTTAGTCCATTCCAGGCTCCGCCCCCAGACTTCGCTGTCCGAAAGTCAACTGTCAATCATCTTGTACCACCCCTAGGTAAGACGGGGTAGGTGGGTGTACCCTGTCATGGTAAGTAATCCCCCCCCCTTTCCTTGTCGGCTCCTGTCTACAAAGCCCCGTTCGTCCTTCCTATGTCCTTTGATTCCCAATTCAAGCGAGGTAACAACTAAACGTCACAGTTCGCACCTCCGGCCACCTGGACTGCGGCTCTGGCCACCTGGACTCGCCCGTAGTCCAGCGGCACATCAAAGGCCAAACATACGCAGCGCCCTAACCGCCCTAAATTCCCCACAATATACAACTAAACACGTCATAAACTAATGTTAGATATACAACTAAACATTTTAATAAACTAATGTTAGATATACAACTAAACATATCATAAACTAGTGTTAGATATACAACTGAACATGTCATAAACTAATGTTAGATATACAACTAAACCTGCCATAAACTAAAGTTAGATATACAACTAAACATGTCATAAACTAATGTTAGATATACAACTAAACATGTCATAAACTAATGTTAGATATACACTAAACATGCCATAAACTAATGTTGGTTATACAACTTAACATGTCATACGCTAATGTTGGACCATGGGGCTCAAAATGAACTTTGATTAATCATCCAGAAATAGATTTGTGGGTTTCATGTGTCAATATATGATGACGTCACACTTGAATGACTCGATCCCGCAGCTTACATGAGATTGCTGGTAAAGTGGTGTTCCTTGGGGGGGGCGATGGGGGTGACCATCCCCTGCATCACATGTGGGATTCATGTGTCAATGTATGCAAAGGCGTAATTAGGAATTTTTTTTAGCTTTGAGTGCACTATAAAATTGGCGCCCCTACTCCCCGTTTAACTAGTATCTTACATTTTTTTCAAGTCATTATAAATATGAAGTTTTGCTTGTCATTTTGGTTTGCCATGTACCTTGGCAACCAGGACATATGCACCCCCCCTCGAATCCCCCCGCTACGCCTCTGGTGTATTGTGACATCACACTTGCATGACTGACCATGCGGCTAACATGTCAGGGGAGGTAAGGTGGAGTGCCTGAAGTTTGCTATGAGGGGCTCAGCCCCGGTTTAGTTGTAACAGTTTATAAAATGTGCGCATTTTTTAAAGTTTGCTTCAGGCTGCATTCCCCCAAGGTACAGAAATCTAAGGTGATGTTAGCAAGTGAAACCCCAAAAATGTTTGATGTCCCAGGTAGCCAGGTAATCTAAGGTGATGTTAGCAGGTGAAACTCTAAATATGTTTGATGTCCCAGGTAATCTAAGGTGATGTTAGCAGGTGAAACCCCAAAAATGTTTGATGTCCCAGGTAACCTAAGGTGATGTTAGCAGGTGAAACCCCAAAAATGGTTGATGTCCCAGGTAACCTAAGGTTATGTTAGCAGATGAAACCCCAAAATGTTTGATGTCCCAGGTAACCTAATGTGATGTTAGCAGGTGAAACTCTAAATATGTTTGATGTCCCAGGTAATCTAAGGTGATGTTAGCAGGTGAAACCCCAAAAATGTTTGATGTCCCAGGTAACCTAAGGTGATGTTAGCAGGTGAAACCCCAAAAATGTTTGATGTCCCAGGTAACCTAAGGCGATGTTAGCAAGTGAAACTCTAAATATGTTTGATGCCAAAGTCGCGGGGTATCTTGGGATAAACATGTAAATGAAGAGTAAATTATTATCACACATTAAATATGGACAACTTGTATATTTATAGGATTTAGTTGATGTTAGCAAAGTTTATGTTTAAATAATAAATGAACCTATGGTAAATGTTGTTTTCTGTAATATTTTACTATTCGCAAACATTTAAAAAAGAGACAGTATCGTTGTAAACAAATTGGATGAATTAAATAGTCAAAATTTCAAATTGACATTGAAATTCTTTGCATTTCATTCATGTCTGTAAATTCACGTCAATGTATTCCAATAAACTATTTCATGTATAAAAACCACATTAATGTATTCTCGTTGCGAAAACGGGGCATGCACGCCACTTTAATGACGTATTCTGGGTTTTTAGCGCATTTTCGAGAAGTGGAATGCGCTATTGTATCCGTTTTGTCCGTCCGTCCGTCCGTCTGTCATCACCCTAGATCTCAGCATCCATAAGTCCTAGACCCATGATGTATATATGTTTTTTGTATGTCCTGACCTGCCATTTGTGCATCAACACTCAGTTACTCGATCCGACCTCTTGTAGTGGCAGTAGAGCTCCTGGAAGTTCGGTAGGACTTTAAGTCATTGTAACTTAATGGAACTTGTGAGTTGCGCACGGTGGTGTGTTTGGTGTTAAAGTTATTGGTTAGTGGTGCGAAAGCGTGCAAACGTATTAGTTTGTTTTTTTTTTGTTGACGTCATTAGAATATGTGTAAAAGTTTAGAGAGTTTTACATCATCATTTGTGGTGACTTCAATCAAGATCTTAGCGGCCCAGGGGCAGAAATTGAAAACTTTTTCGAAACAAGCTTCAACATTCAACTACTTTCAACAAGATTGGCAACCACGATCTATAAAACAACAATTGACGGAGTATTTGGGCGATTAGCTGATTACAATTTAGAATGTTTCATTTATGAGTCCTATTTCAGTGACCACAAACCACTTGTAGTTAGATTAAAGAGAAAATAAAAAANTTTTTTTTTTTTTTTTTTTTTTTTTTTTTTTAAATCAGTCTTGTTTCTATTGCCAGATAGGTAGGCTCAAAATGACATCGACAAATTTGGGGTTACGAAATGAAGTACTTAGTACTATGTCACTAGAACAACAAAGATTTGAAAGTGCACATGTGACGCCCTCAAGGGCAGCAACTCTTATTCATTTCAACAACTAGCCTCCAAGCCAAATGATCTGGTCTCTATTCACGTATGTTGACTCGCCCGTTTCTTTTTTGCTCGAAGAGCAAATGTTGCCAGTTCGTTAAAGCCGTTTAAATTGCCTTGTTTTGGAGGTGCTAAGTATTTGGGATTTCCCGCTTTAAAAAGCCACATGTTTTAAAGACGTAGTTTGGTTTCAGGTCTAAGAAAGAGACACAAAGAAACACCAGCCTACACCTTGTACTAATGCTATAGTTTTGTACAGCTGGGTTGGCGTTAATTAGTAGGAAAATAGAGGATTGGCTTTTTCATGCAGATCTTATCTCAAATTTTATCTGTTACAGACACTCCTTATATACGCAAGATTTTTTGCGTCCAACGTTTATCGAAAGGTCATGTTTAGTCTTGCATTTTAGTTAGAGTTTTCATAGTGTGTTGGTTTTCCTGTTGTTTTTTTTCAGGCAACTTATTCCACTCACGGGGAGAAGGGGGATTTCTATGTGTTTGGTCTTGTAAACGGAACAAAGAGTTGTTTTTATCACTTTGTCTGAGTGGTGAATTAGATTATTTTATTTTTCTGTTGCATTTCCAAGTTGTAATTTAATGTCTAATGCTGAATTACGACTTTAATATTCGTTCTTCTATCCATAAGTTCGAATTTACGCGAAGGCAGGGATTTCTTCCCGGGGCCAAGGGTGTCCCTGAGTCCACCCAGCTCCGAACTCTGAAAGAGTACCTGACACTAGTTGTCCCTGAGTCCACCCAGCTTCGAACTCTGAAAGGGTACCTGACACTTGTTGTCCCTGAGTCCACCCAGCTCCGAACTCTGAAAGGGTAACTGGCACTAAGTTAAGGAAACAAAGGCGGCTGGGAATATAATGGAACCCTCATAGTCGTGGCCTGTGATCGCTGCGTCACTTGCCAACAGACCGGCCTTGTCTGTGGACGCAATATTCTTCTGCATAGAAGGAAAGTAGCTATAGTTAAGACAAATATAAGGCATTAGTTTTCTTGCACATTTGGTTCGAATTCATTTGATTATTTTTGTTTCATAAAGCCACTTCATCACTCCTGTTATATTTTGAATTAAGAGTTAACGGAATCATCGTTTTTTACATTTCTACGAGTTATTTGTAACACTGCATAATGAATGGAATACCCAACAAATCCAATAACATTAAATGCTTCATCCAAATTTTTGTGTGTGTTTTTTTAGTCAGCTGACAGAATTTTCATATGATTTGATCCATGAAATTAGAATTTTCATATGATTTGATCCATGAAATTAGAATTTTCATATTATTTGATCCATGAAATTAGATTTTTCATATGATTTGATCCATGAAATTAGATTTTTCAGATGATTTGATCCATGAAATTATAATTTTCATAAGATTCGATCCATGAAATTAGAATTTTCATATGATTTGATCCATGAGACTTAAACATTTTGTCTGACATATTTCAATAAAGGTAATGAAACCAAAGATTTTGGTGTGTGTATGTAAAAATGGTCTATTTGTTCCTTGAAGTTGGTTATTTAACATAATTATTTTTTCAAAGATATCGGCTATATAACTCACATCAATATTTACAGATACTTCAACTCTTTAAAAATTCGCTGGAACATTAAAAAATCAAACACCAAACTGTTCCATAAATCTTTTAATCTCTTCCCTTTCGAAAGTCAGTGTATGACGCCAGAATCTTGTTCTTCCTAGATCAGCTTTAAAAACATTGACACACTTTATAACTAGAACATTATATCTTTTAGGACTTAAATGAGAACTGAGCGATTTTAGTTGCTAAGAATAACCATGAGTGACACAACACAAAAGTTATATTTTTGATTTCTCATATTTCAACAATTGTCCCTCTTATTAGGAGCTTTACCTACAGCCAAGGTATGTCTTTTTTTATTAACATCTGAGTGATTCTATAATATTCTTTTGTTAATCTCATTGTGGGCCGTCCATAAAATGTCTATCTCATTGTGGGCCGTCCATAAATGTCTATCTCATTGTGGGCCTCCATAAAATGTCTATATCATTGTGGGCCGTCCATAAATGTCTATCTCATTGTGGGCCGTCCATAAATGTCTACCTCATTGTGGGCCGTCCATAAATGTCTATCTCATTGTGGGCCGTCCATAAATGTCTATCTCATTGTGGGCCGTCCATAAATGTCTATCTCATTGTGGGCCGTTCATAAAATGTCTATCTCATTGTGGGCCGTCCATAAATGTCTATCTCATTGTGGGTCGGCCGTCCATAAATATTTATCTCACTGTGGGCCGTCCATAAAATGTCTATCTCATTGTGGGTCGTCCATTCATAAAATGTCTATCTCATTGTGGGTCGTCCATAAAATGTCTATCTCATTGTGGGCCGTCCATAAATGTCTATCTCATTGTGGGCCGTCCATAAATGTCATTCTCATTGTGGGCCGTCCATAAAATGTATAGCTCATTGTGGACCGTCCATAAATGTCTATCTCATTGTGGGCCGTCCATAAATGTTTATCTCACTGTGGGTCGTCCATAAAATGTCTATCTCATTGTGAGCCGTTCATAAAATGTCTATATCATTGTGGGCCGTCCATAAATGTCTATCTCATTGTGGGCTGTCCATAAATGTCTATATCATTGTGGGCCGTCCATAAAATGTCTATCTCATTGTGGGCCGTCAATAAAATGTTTATCTCATTGTGGGCCGTCCATAAATGGTCATCTCATTGTGGGCCGTCCATAAATGGTCATCTCATTGTGGGCCATCCATAAATGTCATTCTCATTGTGGGCCGTCCATAAATGTCTATCTCATTGTGGGCCGTCCATAAAATGTCTATCTCATTGTGGGCCGTCCATAAATGGTCATCTCATTGTGGGCCGTCCATAAATAACGTTACGCACGGGGGAGGGGGAGGGTCACACATTCGTGTCGAGGGGTGGGGCTGTTTAAGAACTGTGACGTAACATCAAACCGCGCAACTTTAAATAAAAGTTCCCCTTGATTTTAAGACATTTTAAATGGTTTCACGCAAAAGAGGAAATTAGAGTGCAGCTTACATTTAATACACATTTACACGCGGAAAACTTTTTTGTTTCTTAAAGATGCCAGTTTGTCTTTTTTTTAAAATAGTAATTTATTAATTATTTTTTTTTACAATTTGCAAAAATTGGCGTCTGCGTGTCAACTGTGCCATGCGTGCCATTGGTTCGCCCTCACTTTATCTAAACGGACTTCTGTAGAATTCATAGACTACAGAACACACATTATGTTTCTGTTATTTTTTTAAAAATTAAACATAAAAATTGCATAAGATGGAATTATAAGAATGTCACTAAATAGAATTTGATGCTAATTATTTGCATAAATTTTAAATACTTTCTTTTGCCTCTATCACATATACCTTTTACTTTTTACATACACATTTTTTCCATTATTACGTCTCGTCTCCTTATTTTTTAGATGTGCAAGACCTGGGGAAGAGGAGAGTCGTTATATAAGAGACGTAACCTAACAGCAGGTAGATACACTATTTTACACGAGTAGCTGCCCTCAACCGCAACACGTCATCGCCGATCTAGAAACTCGTTTTGTCCTCGTTAACTTCCACCCCGACAACGCTGCTGTGGACACTCGTGTCCCCTGCGGACATGTCAGCGGTCGCCGCGTCGTTGACGAAACCGTTGTTGATGCAGCACATCTCCTGGGAGCTGGGGTCACGTTTGGTCGGTGAGGTCAAGGTCGCAGCCCGGGGCCTGTCGTGCCTGGCCTGGAACTGGTCGTAGTTAAAACAGAACATGGCCATGACGATGAACACGACGCCGCCTGCAGCCAGTCCCGTCTTCATGTTCGAGGAGTACTTCTCGAGGAGGTCGCCGAAGTAAGGTCCGTTGACGTTGACGCCCAGGCGGACGGTGGCGTGCACAAAGAAGGGGTCGGTGAGCACCAGGCAGTGGTACCAGCCAAAGTCGGGTTTGTCGATGGCGTTGACGACGAGTGTTGAGCCGTTGTCGTGGAAACTGTAATGGCGGCTGTCGAACGGCGATGACTCGTTGATGATGGATGCTGGAACATAAGGAAAACTTCAGTAAACATTCTTCTAACAGGAAGTCATTGGTCAGAAAGCAGACCGGCGTGAGAAAAACGTCGTTGAAAGAAGATTGAAATTAGAAAATGTCGCTCAAAGTAGATTGAAGTATTTTAAGGGCAACTCTTCTATCATCAAATAAACTATATTTAGAACGTGACCTAATTAATCTTATAGCCGGAAGCAGCACCTAAGCCCAATCGGCATAGGCTGGGTATGTGCATTCCGGGGCGTTTGCCCCCCTCCCCCCCTTGCCCTGTTGCTATCCCACTGAAAAACTTCTATAATGCTATCGCAAAGTACACAAGCACTGACCAGAACATTTCTCCTATGTTAGCAACGCCACTGATCCCGGTCCCAACCCTTTAAAATAAAATTATGTTTAAACCATTTCTGGGTGGGCAACATTTTGTTTTCTGATGAATCTTTCAATGACCGTGTCTGCTATTGGGAGAGGTCGTACTCACTGACATAAATAGTGCAGTCCTCTTCTTGATTTATTTTCAAGGACGACGTGTTAGAAGTCAATTTTAAAAATAGAAGTAATGTTATCGTGTAAACTTCAACTACTTTAAACAGCGTTGGACATAAACAGGACATGAATAGGCCAGTGGTGAAAGTAGCCCTGGGTTTTATATTTCATCCACGATTCTTTCATTTTAAAAACAACAACCTCCCCCGGCCTGTAATACCTGTATTAAACCTCACATCAGTAAACATTTCAAAAAAATGTAACATAAGTTTCGGTAAAAGCAAAGTATGTCGACCGTGACGTCACGGGCATGGCGGCATTCTTTGTTGTTATAGCATGTCCTTTAAAAAGTTTAAAGATTAAAATTCTGTAGCCATACCTAACCCAAATCCCCAAACCTTCAATTTTCCGAAAATTCTAAAGCTATACCTAACCCAAACCCTAAAACCTTCCATTTTTTATAATCCTTTAAGAATTTATAGAACTTTCTTTTTCAGCAACCGGTAGCGTCGTGACGCCACGGTCGACATACTTCGCTTCAGCCTAAGTTTCAAACTTCTTACTGCTTGGTAATATCCATTGGAAGCGAGCAGACGGGAAATGTGAAGGATTGAAAGACTCGTCAGCACACCTGAGAACTGCTGTGGACCCGTAGAGCAGGTTCTGATGCCTTTCTGGGGGAACGTCTATCTCGTCTGCCTCAAGATGAACAAGCAAACATGCAAGGACAACCACAACACACAGAGTAGCCACTGGTTTTGTCATCTTGACACGTGATTAGATGAATAGAAAAGTCACGTGATTGGATGGATCGAATATTCACGTGATTGGATGGATCAAATAGTCACGTGATTGGATGGATTGGATAGTCACGTGACTGCTGTGGAAGATAGCGTATCCAACCAATTTAAATGGATACTAACACTACTAGTTATCGCACGTCGTCTCTCGTCTGTTGTCAGTTGGAAACCTAACAAAAATAAATGTAAACGAAAATTGTAACAATACTTTCAAGTGAGCTTAATAAAGTTTCTTTTATACCAAACCTCTGACCATCAATGTTCCCTGTAATGTTCGTTGGTCCTTGTGCAATACGGCGCAGCATCTATCTTTTTGTTCAATGGTGTACAAAATTTGCTGCGCGGTAATCCGAAACAGGTGCTGAAAGGGAACATTGTTGAACAGATGACCTAGCCCACTGGGACTGCCCCACTGACCCCATGACCAGACCACACCTCCCTTGTCCATAGTACAGAAAGATGGGACGTGCAGAAGTCTGAGCGTGTGGGGTGGGGGTTACACTAAAAATCTACAGCGTCACGTGACATTAATTCTAGTGACGCCTCTACATGACGTTAAGGCCATATGTTGGTTTGATGTTGATTTGACTTGTGGTTTCTGCTTTATGACTTCATGTGACTAGGACTCTTAAAAGTTTCTGGCTTACAAGTGTACAAACATAACGATTAAACAGAATTTTCATTAAGGTAATCAACGACATACTCACAGTTGGTGATGTACCAAGATTTATACGTGGAATGACACAAATATCCAGGAAATCTGAGAATATTCCAACACTTAACTTCTGGATTTCTTCCTAACAAAAATCGTGCGCACGTAGACACGGGATAAAGAGGTAAAGTGTGTGGTTGGTTGGGTGTTGTGGGGTAGGGGGGTGGGTGTGTTGTCTTCAAACCACACGTACTTCTGCTTTCTTCTTTCTACATCCAGGGACCTGTTTGAGACCATACACAAAATATTGAAGAACCTGGTCAAACGTCATGTCTCGCCATTGGTCACAGTGGCAGCATGAAATCTTGAGATAATGAACAATGTAAGGCAAGCAATGGCCGTCTCTGTTATCAGTTTCACAGTTGTACATCGTCAACTAAATGGCGTTGATACAAAGACCCTCACTGGGTATTTATACAATAAAATTTAACGGTATAAGTATAGTCTAGTTAGAATTAGTTATAAATATATAGCTATATTGGTCAGTGCTGGGAAACAGTTTTAGGTCTGGCATCATTTTCATCATAGGCCCAAATATACGCGGACTCTGTACATATGTGTGGTTCTTTCTTTCGTCACTGGTGGAAACCACAAAGTTGACTGCTGAAATGATAACAGAATTTTGATGTAATCTACAGCTAAACTGATAACCAAATAGCAATATAATTAACAGCTGACTTGGGGTTGTATCAAAATCTATTTGAATGAGTATCACAGACCTCAGCCTAATTGTAATTGTGTTGTTTTAAACCAGTGCAATTTATATTGATGAAGATCTAGACGAGTCTGTAATACTAATTCTTTTTAACTTTAAACACTTCTTCACCACTTAACAAAACCAATGTCTTACCACACTTAAGTAACCACACGATTGTCTTACCACACTTAAGTAACCACACGATTGTCTTACCACACTTAAGTAACCACACGATTGTCTTACCACACTTTAGTAACCACACGATTGTCTCACCGCACTTAAGTAACCACACGATTGTCTGACCACATTTAAGTAACCACACGATTGTCTCACCACACTTAAGTAACCACACGATTGTCTCACCACACTTAAGTAACCACACGATTGTCTTACCACACTTAAGTAACCACACGATTGTCTTACCACACTTAAGTAACCACACGATTGTCTCACCACACTTACCCACACAACTGCCCCACCACTTACCCACACGACTGCCCCACCACACTTACCCACACAACTGCCCCACCACACTTACCCACACAACTGCCCCACCACACTTACCCACACAACTGCCCCACCACACTTACCTACACGACTGCCCCACCACACTTACCCACACAGCTGCCACACCACACAACTTGACACAACTGCCCCGCCACACTTACCCACACAACTTCGACACAACACATACCCACAGAACTGCCCCAGCACACTTACCCACACAACTGCCACACCACACTTACCCACACAACTGCCACACCACACTTACCCACACGACTGCCCCACCACACTTACCCACACGACTGCCCCACCACACTTACCCACACAACTGCCCCACCACACTTACCCACATGACTGCCCCACCACACTTACCCACACAACTGCCCCACCACACTTACCCACACAACTGCACCACCACACTTACCCACACAACTGCCCCACCACACTTACCCCCGACGACTGCCACACCACACTTCCCACATGACTGGTTCATCACACATACCAACACAACTGACTTACACATAATTCAGCCAAGAACAAATTAGAATCTCTGTATTTTAATATTCAACTATCTATTTGTTAAAATGAATTTTTTTTAAACATGGAGTGGATGAAAAAATTAGAATATACAATTGGAATAAATACGTGTCTATATAAATGTTGTTACATAAACTTTTGTAACAAAAGTATTCAAAGTTTATTGTAAATATGTGTACATAAAAAAGTAATGTGTAAGTTAGACGGATAAATTATTTCAAAGTCAGATCATAAAAATGTACAAAGTCTGAGGTTGTTAGTGAATGAAATTGATGATCATGTTGACAGATTCATACAACAGTTTGATAATTCTTCCTATTGGATTTAACTGCTAAGATGAGGTAATCTAAACAATCATTTAAATAAATCTAACCAATCAATAAAAACCTCTAACTAATCGCATGTAGAAATCTAACCAATCAGTACAGAAGGAGCGTCTGTAACATATAAGATAAGAGCTGAACTGTTTTCAAATGTTGACCTACACAATAATGTGAATTTAATTTAATGCCCCGCCCCCCACTACATCACAATGTTTATTAACTTAGGGAATTTTCATTGACAGCCCCCCCCCCCCAACTAACCCGTAATGTCATGTGATCAAGAAGTATACAAATTAGGGCTGGTAACCATTAATCGTTAACTTTTGAAAAATTATCAATTTCATGAATTAATCTTTATTTCGCTTAAAGCCAAACATCTCAAGGGAAATAACAAAATCAATTTCATGAATTAATCTTTATTTCGCTTAAAGCCAAACATCTCAAGGGAAATAACTAGGGCTGTTATCGATTAAATTAAATTTAATCGTTAACTTTTGAAAAATTACCGATTAATTAATCGATAATTTTGTTAAAGCCAAAAATAAAGATTATGACGTCATTAAACTGGAAGTTGTTTTTAAACGCAGTTTGCAATAAAAAAATAAGTTAAATAACGTATTAAAATTTAGGCACTTGGATGAAAACGTCAAGTTACTTTTAAAATATATAAAGTAATACAGTTGTATAGAAATTGCTGTACAAATACCAAAAACATTAAGATCATCTTTTTTATCCCAAGTGGTTCAAAAGTTATGATTTTTTTTCTCAGACCTCATAATTAATTTTTCCGTATGTTGTTTTCCTTCACATTTTGTGCCCTATTATGGCATTTTTTAAAATTCCCATAACTTAAGTATTTAATTTCATTAAAAAAATATAATACTGTTAGGATATATATTTCAATATAAGTAGTTTAATATAATGTTAATTAATTTAAATTTTGTTATTGTTAATTAATTAAAAACAATGGTTTTTTTATATCATTGTCCTTATAAAACAGGTTATTTTAAAGTTTACACTTTCGAAATCTCTTTCTTAAATGGAGAAGTTTGTACTTTACAAAAAACAATTAGTAATTATTTATTAATAAATCGATTTTTAAAAAAAATTATTTAATTTTAATCACTATTTTATCGATTAAAATAAATTTAATCGATAAAGAAATTTACCGATTAATCGGGAAATTAATCGGTAATTTTCGCAGCCCTAGAAATAACAAAAACGGGTAATTGACTTTTTTTGTTTTATTGAGTTATTTCCCCCGTCTCATAGACATAGAAAAATAATATTTTGAACTTTTTAAACTGCTATGGACTGTTGCACTACAGATCCTGTAATCTGGGGTATTATTATTATACTAGCCGACGTGTGTCGTAGCATACGCCACTAATGATTTAGTGACGGGTGAAGACTTCCTGAAAAACACAGTTGTCCAAATGGGGTGGGTTTGGGCAAACGACTGTGAGTGAATGAAAAGAAGGAACTCTGGAGAGAGTAGCATACAATTGTCCTTGACTGAAAACAGGTTTTGGAAGATACTGACATATCTTTTTGAAAGTTTGGCCCTTTTAGAAATCCAAAACCAGCCGGAATCAAAGAGGCAACATGGCTCAGACGACTGTAGGAGATACCGACGCGACTGAGAACACAAAAGCGATAAGGTACACTCAACTAAGAATAATATTAAGGTAAAGAAAAATGGTTTAAAAAATCTGTCATGGTGATAATAAAACAATGGAGAGCAGACATGTATAAATATGACTAAGCAAATATTATTGAGATAATTTAAAAGACTGACCATTAGTTTAGACATCACAGCTTACTTAGAATTTACAATTCTTTTAAAAAATGGGAAGAAAAAAAAACATACATTAAAAGGACTTTTATTACTGATATGAGCTAGGTGGGTAACTTTGTTACATGTATCATGTAATTTTTCTACATGCATCATGTAATTTGTATCACATCAACAAGCCAATTGTGTATTTGTGTAACAGAGTATACATAGAATCTGTCTGCTTAAATGAAATATTCAAATAAACTTAGAGTAATAAATTAGCCAGCTATTATAACTGATTTTTTAACTAATAAATAATTGAAACAGATGATAAATTGAAACATGATAAATTGAAACAGATGATATATTTAAAGAGATGATAAATTGAACAGGATAAACCAAGAACAATCTCAAAGTCGCCCAATTTTTGTTTAATAATTTTGCCAGATAAGTCAGAACATCTATGCCAGGTTTTTACATAATACAGTTACACAAGTTAGAAAAACTTATGCCAATGAAACTCCAGGAACTGAAGATGGATGCACAGATGGTGGAGAAATACGCACAACTTTATTTGCTGGTGGGTTCTTCACATCAGCTCCGATATGTCGGTTCAGAGCTGTGAAAATCTGGGTGTTTAAAATTTGAAATTTCCTAATCCTGTCGGCCATCTTTTTTAGGTTCTATTAAAAATAAAGTTAAAATAAAAAATATGAATAAGAAAATAGATTATGTTTTGTTCATGAATTGATGCAGAGAAAGAATCAGTTGAATAGAAGCTAAATAAAAATAAATTGTGGGTATAGGAGTTGACTGTTCTAGTATGGCTCTACCACTCACAACAGCGGAGATTTTCTGATAAAATTTGAACTTCATTGAGTGTTTTATAAATTAAATGAACCAACAGAACTAAACCTGACCCAAACCCTAACCCGAAGCCTAATCTTAATCATAACCCTGACCCTAGTCCTAACCATAACCCCTAACCCAAACCCTAAACCTGACCTTAACCCCAAACATTACCCAAACCCATATCACTTGACACAGACTTGTCAAACATATCACTTGACACAGACATTTCAACCATATCACTTGACACTGACATGTCAACCATATCACTTGACACTGACATGTCGACCATATCACTTGACACAGACTTGTCAAACATGTAAGCTCAAGGTTTGCAAATATCTTTAAATAAATGTCAATGTATGAGTAGAGATAGTGAACAGACTGTACCATCACTAGTGAAAATAGTGAATAAACAGTGGGAAAAAACTGTAATATCACTAGTGGAAGTAATTAATAAATGGAACTATCACTATAAAAAAAATTTTAAATTGTAAAATCACTAGTGAAAATAGTGAATAAACAGTGGGAAAAAACTGTACTATCACTAGTGAAAATAGTGAAAAAAGTGAACTTACAGACACAGCATCATCTTTCATGTCCTGTCTGTGAGCTTTAAGCAAGTGGTAGCTGAAGTCCAGGGCCTCAAACCTTCGTTGTTGACCAAGAACTGTGATGAGGACACACCCAGCCCAGTTGAGGCCTTCACCAAACATTTCTCTGTTACGTACATCACCAAACATTTTTATGTTACATAACATCAACAAACATTTTTATGTTACATACATCACCAAACATTTTAATGTTACATAACATCACAAAAAATTTCTCTGTTACATACATCACCAAACATTTTAATGTTACATAACATCACAAAAAATTTCTCTGTTACATACATCACCAAAAAAATTTATGTTACATAACATCACCAAACATTTCTCTGTTACATACATCATCAAACATTTTTATGTTACATAACATCACCAAACATTTCTCTGTTGTGTGCATCACCAAAACAATTAAATGATTGCACAGATAATGGCTCAACTAGCTAATATCACATATCATATTGGCAAAAGTTTGTCTGATTTTGATAAAAACACCAGGATGCTATAAAATTCAGATAATATACTGAAGGATATGGATTCTGTTGAGGATATAAAGAAATGTAAAGTTTTTTTGATGTCATTGCTCATATTCCTTTCAGCACTTAAATTAAAACAAGTCCTGATAAAGCTTTTACTACAGTTAAACATAAGATAACTCACGAAATGAACAATGTGTTCGTAACTTTTTCTAAATTTTGAAGTTACTATGCAATCAATAATAGTTCTGATTATGCTGTGTGTTGCGATTTCAACAATTATGAACTAGTAGCCTCCTTTTACTTGTAATGACTTCACTTTGTTCCTGATTTTCTTGTCAATAGATGGTGAACAATACAGTTAAAGTCACTTATAGAGTTAAAGTGACCAATACAGCTAAAGTCACCAATATAGTTAAAGTGACCAAAACAGTTAGAGTGACCAATACAGCTAAAGTGACCAATAGAGTTAAAGTGACCAATAGAGTTAAAGTGATCAATACAGCTAAAGTGACCAATACAGCTAAAGTGACCAATACAGTTAAAGTGACCGATAGAGTTAAAGTGACCAATACAGCTAAAGTGACCAATACAGTTAAAGTGACCAATACAGCTAATGTGACCAATACAGTAAAAGTGACCAAAACAGTTAAAGTGACCAATACAGCTAAAGTGACCAATACAGTTAAAGTGACCAATAGAGTTAAAGTGACCAATACAGTTAAAGTGACCAATACAGTTAAAGTGACCAAAACAGTTAAAGTGACCAATAGAGTTAAAGAGACCAATACAGCTAAAGTGACCAATACAGCTAAAGTGACCAATACAGTTAAAGTGACCAAAACAGTTAAAGTAACCAATAGAGTTAAAGTGACCAATACAGCTAAAGTGACCAAAACAGTTAAAGTGGCCAATAGAGCTAAAGTGACCAATACAGTTAAAGTGACCAATACAGTTCAATTGACAAACACAGTCAAAGTGACCAATAGAGTTAAAGTGACCACTTACTCAACAGTAAACTCGTGCTCTCCCACTGGGATACAGTAGACGAACTGCACGGCTGACCACAGCCGATGAAACTCATCACACGTATCCACGTTCATTATTCCGTTAGCCGGTGTGCTCCCGTGCCACAGTTTGTCATCCATAAAAGTTTTGATTCTCTTCAAGATGAACTCAAAGATGGACAGATTGCAGCACAGCCGGTCTTTGGTCAACAGGTCTCCATCTTTGATGATGTCAATTTGCTGGACATAGAATTTGAACATTTACATCAGAAAACACACTCTATTTTGTAGAAATATTTATTTTTGTTTAAATGTTGAGATATTTCGATTATAACAAATTTAATAGTATTAAATATTCATCCATATCTTCCTTGCTAAAATATCAAGTTAGATATTAGATATTAGTAGATGGAGAGCTCAGGGTGGAAAACCAGTGATGTCAGTATTTTTATTAAAAAATTTAGTTATCTCCCATGTGGCAAGAACCCATTCAATACTAATGATCTGGCACATAAAACACAATTTAAAAAGTGGTATAGATAGGACATTTTAGCATTGTAATAAAAAGTAAAAATTAGGGCTGTTAACGATTAATTTAAATTTAATCGTTAACTTTTGAAAAATTAATGATTAATCAAAAATTATTTTGATTAAAGCCAAAAATTAAAATCTATGATGTCATAAGTAACACTTATTAAACGTTTTTGTTGAAAATCTAAATAAGACTGGAATGTCTCCTTTACATGTCATATTTTAATCAACTACTCAAAGAGACAAGGGTTTTGACGTTATTTGGTTCAAGAGGCAAGCGGGTCTAATTGACAACCAGCCAAGCTGAACAATCATTCACATGGAACTGAGGTAACTGGTAGGCAGAAAATGGTTTTGGCAAGGAATGACATTATCGGATATCAGTTTTCATTATGTTTCCACCATTGTGGAGGGTTATTGGATTAAGGAACTTTCATCTCTCTTTTGTAATGCAGTAATTTTTCAGAAGAGCTGTCATCAATTTCTGTCTCTAAGTCGGACTCCATTACTGCCATTAGCTTAATACGCTTTTCATTTGGTTTAATAAGTAGTCGAAGTGTAAGAACCATGGTAGGCAAACTTTATCAACATTTTGAACATTCCCGTCAGTCAATAGTTTGAAAAAAAAATGTTTGTGTAGTCGTCAGGAATTTATTATTTATCTGCCGCTATTTTATTTTATTGTTTTTTATTTTTGACTTCCAATAATTTCTAAGTGATGGGGGCGATTAATCGTAAGTAAACAATTTCATCATTAAAATTTTTTAACAATTAATTGAGAAATTAATCGTTTAATTTCCGCAAACCTAGTAAAAATAAAACCAAAGATTTCTGGAAGTGTGTTTCTTTTCATCCAATGACAGGACAGGAACACTGTCATGTGACTACTATTTACATCAAAGTGAATATATTGGAAGCTAGTTGTTGATATAATAAAATAATAAAATTTTTATAGAGTGGGATAAGTTCAAAGCAAATAAGAACAAGAATAAAACTGAATTTAACCATTGGATGAATCCTTTATATTTGATGAGTTTCAAATAATTTGTTTAATAAATACAAGCCACTGTGAACAAGGGACTATAGTAACTGTTAAATGTTCATCTCAGAACTGTACAAACATGACACCACTGGCTTTTCAGTGAAGCTCTTCTGATATTTCTCATGCACAAATGTCAAGAAAGGTAACCATCACAAAGTTCATTTACCTCCTTCGTTCCGAACTTTTCAACAATGGGTACAACATGGAGGCAGGCGTACTTCCTTTCCAGTTGTTTCATCACCTCTGCAACTGTCAGAGCTGGTTCTTTGGACTCTAGACAAATATAAAATATTGATGTAAAAGAGATCTGTACAAGTTGCCATCATCTTTACACAAATGGATCTTTAAATTAAATGTTTGGAGGCCTGCCAATAGCATTTGTAACAGTGTTAATTTAATGTCTTCATCAAAATGAAACAAGTCCCTAATTTAATCCTACATAATAACAAGTCCATGGATTTAGTTTAAGAAATATGTCATATTTTTATATCATAAACCAAAACTCATTGCAATTTATCTTGATCCCAAACTTTTATCTGATAGTGAAGTTCAATTTGCCATCATTCACATCTAAGTAAGTCGTATAAAAAGCTTAAGAGCATAAGGAAGTTTATCAAAGTTTCAAATTTTGATCAAATAAGAAATGAAATGATCTCATCCTATTTACCTTCAAACATCAACTTGTTGAGGGAAAAATCAAATATCAAAGCTCTCTAACAACACGCTGTGAGTTACACACAAACAACGAGGATTAAACCAATTAAATTTTTGTTTCTTATCAAATAATCCTTTAGTTACCTTTAGTGTCCTTAGGGATAAATGGTTTGGGGATTATGTGCTGGAATGGGGCGGCTTGCTTCAGGTCATGAATCTCTTCTTGACTCTAAAAGTTTAAATTTGCATTGCTTGAGAAATTTGACGAATCCATTATTTTAATTTTTAATGCTTCATTTTACTCTTATTTATATCTTACCTCTTAATCTTATCTTATAACAATTTAGTTAATGTTCCTAAAATTAATATTTTTATCTATTAAGGAAAATATATTTCAAACAAACATTAATATTTGAAACAAACTTAAGGTATGTTCACATACATAAGACACATTTCATACGCATCACGGTGTGTCTTGTATATGGGTGTGTCTTATGTCAAATATTTTGAACACAAATCTTGAAAGCCTGTGTCTTATATACTGGTGGCTATTATTATTGGGTTGGTCTTACATGCACAAAAAACACGGTACATAATTGAAACCAAGTTAAATATCTGAAACATTTAAAGATATCAACGTAAAGAAAATCTGACCAGGGTTTGTTCTAGAAGCATACAGAACAAGATGGCGTTGCCCATTTTATTGAAGGTTTGAAACACGTCAGTTTTCAGGATTGTGAACTGCATGAAACTGTCCAGCTGAGATTTGTAGAAGGCTAAGATTCCTGGACATCAAAGAAATGATGAGAGTTGTAACAATAAGGATCAAGTGGTTGGAGAGATGATCTTAAATAATTGACATCAGAGATGACATATAACTGACATCAGTGATGACATATAACTGACATCAGGGATGACATATAACTGACATCAGGGATGACATGTAACTGACATTGGAGATGACATTTAACTGATATCAGAGATGACATATAACTGACATCAGAGATTACATATAACTGACATCAGAGATGACATATAGCTGACATCAGTGATGACATATAGCTGACATCAGTGATGCCATATAGCTGACATCAGTGATGACATATAGCTGACATCAGTGATGATATACAACAACTGACATCAGTGATGACATATAGCTGACATCAGTGATGACATACAACAACTGACATCAGTGATAACATATAGCTGACATCAGTGATGACTTATAACTTAGAAGTGCTTTCAACCTACCTGGTGAGCCGTAACTAAACAACGGAAGATTGCATTTCGGAGGTAAACTTTCCATCAAAACTTTGGCATCTTCCAATATTTGACCTTTCACCTGTAAAAATGTTACACAAAAGTGGACTGTTAACAATGTCCCAAAAATAGTTACAGAAAAAAACAACAGTTCTCTCAAGTTTTACAATGTTCCTAAATATTCCAACACAGCATTTACATTTAAAGAACACATTCAAACATTTGAGGCTAATGACAATGACAAATTTGGAAGATCAACCTTACATCAATAAAGCAGTGGTTAAGTGGAAGATTAATGACGAAAAAGCTGGGTTCAAGATTAATGGCTAAAAAGCTAAACCTGTCAATGAATGCCATGAACTCAAACTGTCCATGAATGCCATGAACTCAAACTGTCCATGAATGCCATGAACTCAAACTGTCCATGAATGCCATGAGCTCAAGCTGTCAATGAATGCCATGAACTCAAACTGTCCATGAATGCCATGAACTCAAACTGTCAATGAATGCCATGAGCTCAAGCTGTCCATGAATGCCATGAACTCAAACTGTCAATGAATGCCATGAACTCAAACTGTCCATGAATGCCATGAACTCAAACTGTCCATGAATGCCATGAACTCAAACTGTCAATGAAAGCCATGAACTCAAACTGTCAATGAATGCCATGAACTCAAACTGTCAATGAATGCCATGAACTCAAACTGGCAATGAATGCCATGAACTCAAACTGTCAATAAATGCCATGAACTTAAACTGTCAATGAATGCCATGAGCTCAAACTGTCAATGAATGCCATGAACTCAAACTGTCAATGAATGCCATAAACTCAAACTGTCAAAGAATGCCATGAACTCAAACTGTCTATGAATGCCTTGAACTAAAACTGTCAATGAATGCCATGAACTCAAACTATCAATGAATGCCATAAACTCAAACTGTCAAAGAATGCCATGAACTCAAACTGTCTATGAATGCCATGAACTAAAACTGTCGATGAATGCCAGGAACTTAAACTGTCAATGAATGCCAGGAACTTAAACTGCCCATGAATGCCATGAAGTCAATGAATGCCATGAACTCAAACTGTCAATGAATGCCATGAACTCAAACTGTCAATGAATGCCATGAACTCAAACTGTCAATGAATGCCATGAGCTCAAGCTGTCCATGAATGCCATGAACTCAAACTGTCGATGAATGCCATGAACTCAAACTGTCAATGAATGCCATGAGCTCAAGCTGTCCATGAATGCCATGAGCTCAAGCTGTCAATGAATGCCATGAGCTCAAGCTGTCCATGAATGCCATGAGCTCAAGCTGTCCATGAATGCCATGAGCTCAAGCTGTCCATGAATGCCATGAGCTCAAGCTGTCAATGAATGCCATGAGCTCAAGCTGTCAATGAATGCCATGACCTCAAACTGTCAATGAATGCCATGAACTCAAACTGTCAATGAATGTCATGATCTCTGACCCACCAAGATTTCCACTATTTCCACTGACAAAGAGATGATGATGGCGAGGCCGTGGTAGTCCAACAGTCGACAGATTGCTCGGATGTGCGGCGTGCCAAAGAACCCAGTGTAGAGGCTGTAGATGTGGTACAATGAGTTGTTGAGCTGCTGCAAGAAATTAAGTTGGATGACATTTTAAGACATTTGAGTTAACAGCTTTAGGTCATGTGATCATTTTTCTAGAAACTAATGAAAGTTTTAAGTTGTACAGTACACTGTACACAGTAAACAGTACACAGCTTCAGCAATAATACTCCATTAAATAAAGTACTATTACCAGAGGGCTGAACAAATTCCTGTTTTTTCCCCAAGTTTCTTGAGTTGAAGATGAAATATGTTAAAATCTGAGGGTTCAATTTATTTCTGGGTCACCTCCAGGTGTGAGCTAATCTAGTATGAATGGCCTTGGCCTAATAAAAGAATTTTTCTTGGTTTACAGAAGGCCAACAGCTAAGTAGGAAAGCAACAGTCCCCAGAATTTGATCAATTACACAACAGCTGATTAAAAATTGTTATTTACTGATGTATTGAAAGATTCGTATTACCTTTGACCCCCAGACATACTGCTTGGAAGATTTTGGCAACTTTTCTTTCTCATTCCCTTCCACCAGACGCAAAAATGCGCTTTTGACAAATCTAAAATTTTTGAAAAAAATAAAGTTTTGAAAAAAAGCTTTAAGTGTCAGAGATTTTCTTGAAAAAATATGTGCAAAACTTAAATTTGTATAAAACTAGTAAATGAAAAATTTAAAAATACAGCACACGTTGGTTGTAAACAACAAGCCATTGTAATGTTACGTTGAGCACAATTTCACAACTTTTTATATGGAAAAAATCTTTTTTGTAAATAAAACAATGTATTGAGAACTCGAGAGGAGACTATAACTTCAACAGCAAGATCTCATTCTTGCAATAAGTAAGTGTTTATTTTTGTGGGCTGGCTATGAATAAATAAGCAAAACAAAAAAACAACTTTAAAAAAAAATCTTTTGTAATGGAGTGTGAAGAATGAACCAGAACAATGGCTCATTTCTAACTCTCATTGAGATATTAAATTTGACTCTTCAATTGGATATTTGATGCCCTTATTGTGTGTCATATTCAGAGCATTTATCTTTATGTATAAAATTCAATGCTTCCCATTTTCTGTTGAGACTAGAGGTCTCATGTCAACTTTCTGACCCTCAACTAAAACACTTTTTTATCTTAATTTAAGTCATTGCACACATCCCTAACTGGCATATGCATTGCCCATCTCCCTAACTGGCATATTCATTGCCCATCTCCCTAACTGGCATATTCATTGCACATCTCCCTAACTGGCATATTCATTGCCCATCTCCCTAACTGACATATTCATTGCACATCTCCCCAACTGGCATATACATTGCACATCTCCCTAACTGGCATATTCATTGCACATCTCCCTAACTGGCATATTCATTGCCCATCTCCATAACTGGCATATTCATTGCACATCTCCCTAACTGGCATATTCATTGCCCATCTTCTAACTGGCGTATTCATTGCCCATCTCCCTAACTGGCATATTCATTGCCCATCTCCATAACTGGCATATTCATTGCCCATCTCCCTAACTGGCATATTCATTGCCCATCTTCCTAACTGGCATATTCATTGCCCATCTCCCTAACTGGCATATTCATTGCCCATCTCCATAACTGGCATATTCATTGCCCATCTCCATAACTGGCATATTCATTGCACATCTCCCTAACTGGCATATTCATTGC
>MUZC01003350.1:266926-282835 GCA_002072015.1 Radix auricularia
TAACTGGCATATTCATTGCACATCTCCCTAAATGGCATATTCATTGCACATCTCCCCAACTGGCATATTCATTGCACATCTCCCTAACTGGCATATTCATTGCACATCTCCCTAACTGGCTTTTTATTCATTGCACACCTCCCATACTGGAATATTCATTGCAAACCTCCCTAACTGGCGTTTTCATTGCACATCTCTCTAACTGGCATATTCATTGCACATCTCTCTAACTGGCATATTCATTGCACATCTCTCTAACTGGCTTTTTATTCATTGCACATCTCCCTAATTGCCATATTCATTGCATATCTCACTAAATGGAATATTCAATAAGAAATTTATTTTTAGTATATTCATTGCACATCTGGTATGTTGATTCTTCTATCTGTTGTATTAAATCCACACCATCTCCTTATTTGATAAAAATTAATACCTCCCTATGACATGAACTTGAGTTGACATGTCAGCATACAAATATAACAAACTTGAGTTGACATGTCAGCATACACATATTACAAACTATTTCTAACCAAAATTCCCTCACAGTGTATACTGAAGAATAAATTCTTGAAGAATATCAATCGGCATCCTTCCGTCTCGCGAGACGATGGTGCATCACCGTTGGGTTGGGTTGCATTTTCTCGAGTGGCTGTGCAGTCCTATCCTTGAGTGACAGTCTTTACCACAGTTTTTACACACGAGTTCTGTGCTTTCAAATGTTTTGGCCTTTCTCCTAGCTCTTCTGTCTGCAGTCTCCTCCATTCTTCGCTCCTCTGCTACTATGACGCCCTCTTTGACAACTGTTCGCCTACTGAAAATCCTACATGTGGAAGAAAATCAGCAGTCCCGAGCCTGCGCTCTTCATGGGGCTTCCCGGAAAACCCCCTCAGCCCTCTGGCCCCCTAAGGGACGTAAAAACTGAGAAGCCCCCCCGGAGCGGTCGCTGCTACAAGCGGCCGCCTGGGCGTCCAGGACACTAGGTCGAAAACGCCTCCCACTAAAGTGTGCCTCCCAAGGGAGGTGTGGAATTTCCTACTGTGACTCGCTATCAACATAGTATCACTTTGCCGCCACCACGGCAAAGCTTACGAGCCTCTATGGTTTAGATCCCCGCAAAGCGTGGGATCATCACTGACCTGCCTAGGGTTTAACCCCCACCGGAAGGTTTCCTCAGAGCTGGCGTCCAAAAGCATTTCCTAGCGGTACCTTTTGCTATTCCGTGCTGGCGCTCCTGGCCCCAAACCGGCACCGCTCAACAGCGTTGCTAGTTAATTGAGTCTTCTGCCTTACACTCCCAGTCACTTGTATGTATTTTGGCTGCTTTCATGTCCCTTTGACAGACATCTTTAAATCGTAAGCGTGGGCGACCTGTTTTCCTCTTTCCTGAAGCAAGTTCACCATTTAGGAGATCCTTTGGTATGCGGCCGGGGCTCATTCTTTTAACATGTCCGAGCCACCTCAGGCGTCTTTCACTAAGAATTGAGAACATGCTTTGGGTATTGGCACGCGTTAAGACCTTGCTATTAGGCACTTTGTCTTGCCATTTAATACCAAGGATGTGACGCAGGCATCTCAAATGGAAGCTGTTAAGCTTGCGCTCTTGGGATGTATAGGTGGTCCATGTCTTGCTCCCGTAAAGTAGAGTACTGATGACACAGGCTCGATAAACACACAGTTTGGTTATCTCTGTTAGCTTGGTGCTTTGCCAGACCCGCTTATTTAGTGCAGCCATTATGGCACCTGCCTTTCCAATTCTGCTGTTTATTTCCTCCTCAATGGACAGTGTATTGGAGACCTTGGATCCCAAGTAGGTGAAGCTGTCCACAACCTCCAAGTTTTCATTATCGATATTTATGGTCGGAGGAGGTCAAGTGTCTTGGGCAATGATGTTTGTCTTTTTCAAGCTGATTTGCAGACCAAATTCTTTGCAGGCATTGGAGAAACTTGACAGGAGTTGTTGCAAACCAGATTCTGTGGGTACTGTTAGTGCCGCATCATCCACAAATAGTAGGTCTCGAATGAGGACATCTGTCGTTTTTTTGGTCTTGGCTCAGAGGCGGGCAGTGTTGAAAAGTCCTCCATCAGCTCTGGTGTGTAACCATATTCCCTAACTGCAATCCTTGAATGCGTATCGAAGAAGTACAGAGAAGATTATTGCAAAGAGTGTTGGTGCGAGTACACAACCTTGTTTAACTCCGCTGTTGACTGGAAAGGCTTCTGACGTAGCTCCATCGAATTGCATATTTTTATGGAACTGTCTGATGATGGCAAGTAGGTGAGGGGGGCAGCCAATTTTTGCCAGTATTTGGAATAGCCCGTTGCGACTGACGAAATCGAAGGCTTTCGTAAGGTCCACAAAGGCAATGTATAGTGGCATCTGCTGCTCTCTGCATTTTTCCTGGAGCTGTCGTATGGAGAACATTATGTCCATGGTAGACCGACCGGACCGGAAACCGCACTGAGATTCTGGATAGACGCGGGATGCTAGGCTTTGTAAACGTGTTAGTATAACGCGGGCAAAGGTCTTTCCTACAATACTAAGGAGTGAAATGCCGCGATATTTATTGCAATCACTCCTATCACCTTTGTTTTTATAAAGTGTCACTATATTTGCATCCTTTAGGTCTTGGCGGATGTAGCCCTGTTCCCAGCAGAGGGACAGAATCTCATGCAATGGTTGGAGTAGAGCTGTCTTGCTACTCTTTAGAGCCGCTAGTGGTATCCTGTGTGGGCACAGTTCAAGTTCTTCCATGAGTGGCATATCTGGGATGTCATCTAGAGCGGTGCTGGAGACTGTGGTAACTGTTGAATACAATTGCAGATAATGCTCAACCTACCGTTTTAGCTGTGTTGCCTGGTCTTGGATAATTTCTCCACTTTTGGACTTTTGGGGGGCAACTTTGGACGTCAAGGGGCCAGTTGCCTTTTTGATGTTTTCATACATGACTTTTGCATTGCCCATGTCTGCAGCTGATTGTATACTGGAACAGAGGTTAAGCCAGTAGGCATTGGCACATTTACGTGCAACCTTTTGGGTAAGTGACTTGGCTTTTTTTAAGGCATGCAACCTGTCGGGTGTAGGCTTTTTCTTGTAAGCCATAAGAGCTTTCCTTTTCGCTGCAGTGACAGGTTTCATCTCATCCCAATGTTCATCAAACCAGTCCATGTTTCTGTGAGATTTTGTGCCAAAGGCTTGTATTGCAGATGTATAGATTGTGTCTCTGAATATCACTACATCAATATTAAGTAAAGAGATACTGAATTAATAGCATTAAAAAATTCATTCATCTGTTAGACGAATAGAGTCTATAGGTAATGTCATAGGTAAATTCAAGCCATAGTTTGGTATGTCTGTAGTGAGTTACCTGTTTGTAGATGAATTGTAGCAATAGTTTGGCATAATGTCAAGGGTCAGCTCATGAAAGATGTGTAGTATAAGCCTTCCAATACTACTGTTTTCAATTTGGTTGGCCTCAATGAAGATGACCTCAAAGTCATCAAGGCTCAAGTATTCACTCAGCAGTTTGTGGACAAGTCGGTTCATTTCTACCAGGCCTTCCAGCTCCTGAAGGAAACAGGCGCAAGCAAAAAAGAAGTTTGAAGTTCATTCATAAAAGTAAATAATACTCAGATTTACAGTTGGAAACAACACTCAAATTTACACTTGGGAACAACACTCAGATTTACACTTACAAACAACACTCAAATTTACACTTACAAACAACTTTCATATTTACACTTGGGAACAACACTCAGATTTACACTTGGAAACAACATTCAGATTTACACTTACAAACACCACTCAGATTTACACTTGCGAACAACACTCAGATTTACACTTGCGAACAACATTCAGATTTACACTTGCGAACAACACTCAGATTTACACTTACAAACAACACTCAGATTTACACTTACAAACAACACTCAGATTTACACTTACAAACAACACTCAGATTTACACTTACAACAATCCCAGTCAGATCGCCAGCTTCAAACTTTGATATGGCAGCACTTAATGACTTTTGAAGTGAAAGATTGACCAAAGGGCAGATAAGACTGTTCAGATCAATTGTACGACCCAACAGCTGCGGAATGATGAATAATTAAATAGGACGGTAAAACTTGGATGAAAGACAGATAATTGAATTCTCTTAGCATGACAAATCTTTCCAAGAAAATGTAAATGACCTCTTTGTGCACTAGGTCTGACATCACTGCTTTCAATACATAGTGCTCAAAGTTAAATTTAGTCCATTTCTTATAATAATATCTAAACTATATTTAAAAAACTTTGCAAATATTTTGCATTTGCTTCAATTAATAGCATTTGCTCTAAAAATATGTTTTTTTAGTAAATCAAGATAGCAAGTGAGCAAACATTTAAACGTTGATTACGTGAGAATTCAAATACAAATCTTTAATTTCATTTTTTCACAAATCTGATGGCTTAATTAATCTAATTTCAAATAACATCCCAAGAAATTCTAGCATCTACTAAAACCTATTCCACAGCTTAAACAGCAGGACGAGGTCTGACCAAACATTGACTGACATTGACCAACACTGACCGACATTGACCAACACAGAGTGACATTGACCAACACTGACTGACATTGACCAACATTGACTGACATTGACCTACACTGACCAACACTGACCAAAATTGACAGACATTGACCAACACTGACAGACATTGACCAATATTGACTGACATTGACCAACATTGACTGACATTGACCAACATTGACTGACATTGACCAACACTGACTGACATTGACCAACATTGACTGACATTGACCTACACTGACCAAAATTGTCAGACATTGACCAACACTGACTGACATTGACCAACATTGACTGACATTGACTAACACTGATTGACATTGACCAACATTGACTGACATTTACCAACATTGACTGACATTGACCTACAGTGACTGACATTGACCAAAATTGACAGACATTGACCAACACTGACTGACATTGACCAACACTGACTGACATTGGCCAACATTGACTGACATTGACAAACATTGTCTGACATTGACCAACATTAACTGACATTGATGAACATTAACTGACATTGACAAACATTGACTGACATTGACCAACATTGACTGACATTGTCCAACATTGACTGACATTGACTGACATTGACCAACACTGACTGACAATGACCAACATTGACTGACATTGACCAACATTGACTGACATTGTCCAACATTGACTGACATTGACCAACATTGACTGACATTGACCAACATTGACTGACATTGACCAACACTGACTGACAATGACCAACATTGACCGACATTGACTGACATTGTCCAACATTGACTGACATTGACCAACACTGACCAACACTGAGTGACATTGACCAACAGTGACAGACATTAACGAATCTTCTCCTGCACCATACCTGCACATGTCTCTGTTTAAGTAAAGTTTGGTATCTGTTGGAAGCCGGGTAATCAATTTTGATACCATGGCTGATGCACTCATTACGGAACTTCCTGTCTAGCATCATACTTGAAAGAAAAAAATTTGTCTGATAAAATCTCAACGGGCTTAAATTGTCAACATTTTAAACAGAGTTCAAGGGTCATTTAAATCATAAATATATAGTTTTTTGGATTTCCTTAATTGAAACAAGGAAAAAATCAAATGAACAGTCAAGTATAGTGACAGATAGATCAGATAAACAGTTAATTATTGTGACAGAAAAATCAGATAAACAGTCAAGTATTGTGACAGAAAGATGAGATAAACAGTCAAGTATTGTGACAGAAAGATGAGATAAACAGTCAAGTATTGTGACAGAAAGATGAGATAAACAGTCAAGTAGTCCACCAGCCAGCTGTGTTCAACTGAAATCTGCTGTAGTTTTACAATCATAATGAACACACGGCAGCTCATCATAGAGAATAAATTTTTAATCATAATATTAGCAAAATGATGATGCATTTTTAGATGAATTAAACATTCATTTTGTTTAGCTTACCATCCAGCCAGTTGTCTGTAGTAGGCAAAAATCTGGTCACTCAATTTGTACACCAACATGTCAAAGCAGAGATTGACCTAAATTAAAAAATAGAAATGTCATCTGGTGATCGCATAATGTGGACAGAAGGTAAACTGACCAAACAAAATAACCTCCCATTATCAACAGACAGAATTATATTTTTAGATATAACATTAATAGAGATAAAGATGTAAAGATAAAATAAAATAAAAGATATTGAAGAGGCTGGAAGCAAAAAATATTTTTAAAAGTCTTTAAATTAAAATCTAAACTGAATTTATGTAAAAATCTGTACAAACATTTTTCCTCTATTAGATTCCATACATTTTGATCTTTTTATGCAGAAACAAAATATTTTACAATGCGTGATGTCCACAAAGGTTAAAAAAGACTCAGTTACCATAAGTGATGTTACAAATGTTAAAAGAGACTGAGTTACAATATGTGATGTTAAGAAGGGGTTAAGTTTTAACTGGACTGACCTCGGCTTCAACTTCATCGTACAGGAACTGTTTCCTGAATCTTGTGAGAGCGTACTGAGCACTGTCGTTGTACAAGTCCAAGGGATACAAAACATACCTGGGGTCAAATGGACAGGTCAAGGCAATGACACACCCACTTAGGCTCCGTTCATATTTCTCATTCATGATTTACAGGTAAAACATTTAAATTATATGTTTCACTGTTTTTTTTAGGTCTAATTCAACTTACTCCATCATGGATGGCTCCTTTGTCTCTAAAATATGGTCAGTCAGTATCCATGGCATGGACATCTCAATAGGAAACTGCAGAAGAAAAAAAAGTCAGTTAGGGTTAAAGAATGATTTTAGGATTAGAGGAGAGTTTGCAGCATTTTAATTGAATAAAACCAGACACCAGTAACAACATAAATTGTTAGTTTTTATATTTAAAAAATTTCATGGGGAAAAACAAACCTGTGATGTTTAAATGAAATGGATTTTTTTGTTTTGTTTCTATAATGATCAAACTTTTGAACAAAAGGGAGCTGATCAGATGCTGCTTATAAATTTTGGCCATGGAGTTATCTAACTTGGATATATTTTCCCAAGGTCGAAAACTCCAAACTGTGGGAGAGGTGTGGACAAAGGACAGTAGAACAACAAATCATGGAAAGGAAATGGAGATGGATTGGACACACCCTTCGGAAAGATAACAGCAGGGTGAGGCAGGCGTTAGATTGGAACCCCCAGGGCAAACGCCAGCGAGGAAGACCCAAGCATATATGGAGATGGTGCATGTTAGATGAGGCTGGAAGAACTGGAAAGAGCTGGGAAGAATTGAAGCGACTGGCAAGGGACCGTGCACAGTGGCGAGCTTTGACAGAGGCCCTATGTTTCACAAGGAACCAAAAGGACAAATGATGATGATGATGAACCTGGATGTGTTTTCCCTTCTTAACTCCCTGTGATAAATCACCCAAATTAAACAGAGTTCCCTAACCTGGATACGTTTTCCCATTGTCAACTCCAGAAAGAATTCTCTGTACCACAGCTGGGACAGATCAGCACAATTAAACAGTGTTTCTGAAAGGGTTAGAGTTAGATTTATTTTAGCATCCCATAGTTAATAAATTATCTACTTACTTTTTTATACTTAACCAGCTGAAATTTTAAATGTCTATTTTAATACATACTTATCTTTAAAAAATATTCTTTCCTAAAACAAACTGGATGTAATTATTATAGTTAATTGCAATCAATTTTTAAAGTGATTGTACAATGTGGACGGAAGGTAAACCAACCATTGAAATTGAGCAGATAACTCCAGAAAAATGACTTTTTGTGGAACTCTTCAATGACAGCAGCATGATCTTTACGGACACTCTTCTTCCCTCCACTCCTCTCATCAATGAGGGACTCGATCATCGTACGGACCATGTACAACTTGGAGAGAAGATTGTACACAACTCATTCATTTATAAACATAATTTGTTTTTATAAACCAAATATAAAATATTAGATAAAGATTGATTCAATTGCACTCATTCCCTTTAACAAAATCTTTATTTTTAATTTAAATAGTCAAAGTAACTATTTTTGTTAAATTTCCAGTCACATAAATGAGACGATGAACTTAATCATGAATCTATTAGTGAAGCTGAAACTATTTTTTTATCTTCTATTTACTGAATAATCCACAGGTAAATTTTATTGCTTCTTCTTCTTCTTTCTGAATATTGAATATTTAGTTTTGCCTGCCACGAGTTTTGCGCCAATTGGCCCGTGGTCTTCGACTTCAGCCTGCTGTATTTTCTGGATTTGCTTCAATAGCCTTTGGTCAGCCAAGACCATCTGCAAGGCAGCGGTTGTTTTTTTTTTTTTTGGCAAGTGATGCAGCGTTCACATGCACCTGCTAAGAGTTCCACGCATTACCCCGCCGCTTTTTACCCATTTGGAGCTGGGTGGAACTCGGGGACGCCCTAGGCCCCGGGAACAAGTCCTTGGCTTCCCATGGATTCGAACTCGTGACCATCAGAACGCCAGTCAAGCACGCTTGCCACTCGACCACCGCGGTCCCCAAGTTTATTGCTAAAAAGTAACTTCTCTATTTGGTACAAATGTGTTATGGCAAACTTGATACCTGTGTAGATGATGGCCCAATATTTTTGCGGGGGACTTTGATTGCAAAGCCATCTGGGGGGTCTTTTTTTCCAACAAGAGCAGGGTCGGTTTTTGGCTCTGTGCCACCCATCCAATCCGCGCAGGTCTCACGTACAGACATGATGACACTAAAATGAGATTTACCAATATGATATGCAGGAGAGATTTTTAAAAACAATTTGTTGCAGAAGCAAACATTTAAAATATAATTGATGCATATGTCACACATCAAAAACAAGTTACATACACTCGTATAACATCCTTTTTTTTGCTTGTTGCTTTGCGAAGTGGCTCTCTGAGAAAACATTGGACAAATTCTTGCAGTTCTGCATAAATGTGACGCCTGATTGCATCCATGAAGAGTGTTTCCATGCGGGCCATGAAATGCTGCAGCCCTTTGATCATAGCAATGACTTCAACAATGGCAAACTTTTCATCACTGCTGTAGTTGTAGAGAGTTGCCTGTCAGAGGTGTATTATTATTTCAATTTAAAATCAGAAATTTGAAAATAAAGACACTCAATTTTATCAGTTGACAACTATTTCGAAAAGCATGGAATTAATTTCTATGCACATGAGGGCACTTACAGATGCTGACTTTTAAATCCCAGACCAAAAACACATGAGTATGGTATCAAATACATGAGACAAGCAGACGCCATCAACATAGTAGTATTGTATCAAACACATGAGACAAGCAGACACCATAAACATAGTAGTATTGTATCAAACACATGAGACAAGCAGATGCCATCAACATAGTAGTATTGTATCAAACACATGAGACAAGCAGATGCCATCAACATAGTAGTATTGTATTGTTAGACAAGCAGACACCATAAACATAGTAGTATTGTATCAAACACATGAGACAAGCAGACGCCATCAAGATAGTAGTATTGTATCAAACACATGAGACAAGCAGATGCCATCAACATAGTAGTATTGTATTGTTAGACAAGCAGATGCCATCAACATAGTAGTATTGTATTGTTAGACAAGCAGACGCTATCAACATAGTAGTATTGTATCAAACACATGAGACAAGCAGACGCCATCAACATAGTAGTATTGTATTGTTAGACAAGCAGACGCCATCAACATAGTAGTTATTTATCAAACACATGAGACAAGCAGACGCCATCAACATAGTAGTATTGTATCAAACACATGAGACAAGCAGACGGCATCAACATAATAGTATTGTAACTCAACTAAAAAAGACTGACCCTCTCGTATTCCTCGGCTTTTTCAGGACAGTTGGGATTAACCTCAGGTTTTGTTGGATTCATCAGTTTCCAAGAGTACTGAGTCGTACAACATTCAGGTATGAAACAAAAAGTTTGGACAAATAAGTTAAAAAAATAATTCCAGATTTATATGAAAAGAGTTATCTGCTGCGATACAAGCGCCATCTTTGCACTATTTGGCAAATGTTAACTTTTCATGAGACAAAGAGTATTCTGTTCATGTAAAAAAAGTTATTTGTCCATGTAACACACATATAACTTGTCTTAGTAGGAATAGCTAACTTTCGACCTTGAAAATGTGTGAATCATCCATGCAAAAATTTATTTCATAATTTACAAAATACATTTTTTTAACTTATTGTTGCGTGCATATATATATATATAATTTAGATTTTCACCAAATAATTTGCAAACGTTTTATAGTTTAATTGAGAATATTTAATATACATTTCTGTCAATCAACTATATATATAACTATCATATAAGATGATTGTACTAAGGTTGATATTTTGTACAGTAATAAGGCTGATATTTTGTACAGTAATAAGGCTGATATTTTGCACAGAAATAAGGTTGATATTTTGTACAGTTACATACCAACTCCATAATCTGCTGGGTCCACTTGGACAGTAGGGCAAGTCCTCTTAGCGCCAGGTCGGTCAGCTCTTTATTTTCTGCATCAGTTTTTTCTGTCCCTGGTAACCTGGCTGAGGTCTAAAACACACAAACAAAAATTTTCATTCATCTGAAATTGACTCAAATATAACATAATAAATCAATATAAAGAAAATGATATTATACAAGTAGACTAATTGCCTGAGCTACAAATAGGCTGCTCATTTAAGTAAAGGTCAAGTATTTCATGTGATTGGAATCAAATACTTCTTTAATTTATCTCTATTAAATTATCAAAAAACCTACCCAATTGTATAAGGGGGAGAGGGGGGCATGGGTTAGAGAATAAAATCCTTTCAAGCGAATTGGTCGTGCAATTAGAAGATCTGTTTAGAACAAACTATTAATTTTAACAAGATCCTGACAAATTTAATCAATGTTGTATCATGACAACACACAGGTTAGTTTTTGACAACATCCATAAACCAGGACTCGGGAGCCTGACCTCATTGTTGTACTTGGTCAGCTGACTGATGTACTGCATGTGTCGTTCTTTGATCATCTCCAGACTGCCCAGCAGGTTGGACTGGGCGCTAGGGTTGCTGGACTCACACGCCGGCCACTTGGAGGCATCAAAATTTGGTCCAGTCTTGATAAAGGAATAGGGCGCTATCATCATGTCTCCATAGAGAGGAACCATTTCCAGTTGCTGGGTAGTGAAGAAAGAAGACTACGGTATATACTCACTCATTCTATAGCCCCTTCATTCATAATCTGACTCCCCCGTTTTTAGAAAAGAAAAGTATTTAAAAAAATTGTAACCCGCTCGAAAACCGACCCCCCTAAAATAATAGTACAACTTAAATAAAATGGTGCACATTTTTTTAAAACTACAAGCTAAATTTGTCATTGTGATTGTTTACTTTGTACTTCCTATCTTTGTCTCTGTGCTCTTTGTTAGGCAGTTACCAGTATTTTTTAAAAAATTCTTTGTGGCAAAAGCACGTGCATTAAAATTCATTGTTAAAAACAAGATTTGTAAAACAATTTATTAAAACATTCACATTTTAAATAATATGGTTAAATAAAGTAAGTGCAGATGTTTAATAATATATTATAGCTACTGGTAGAGCAGTCGAATCTTGTAGAATGTAGAAAAGGACTTTGATGATATCAATAGCAACACAATATTAATGGTAGATCATGACCCGCTTATAAGTCGACCCCCCCCCCCCCAAACTTTTCTCCCTAGATTTTGTCCAAAATATGTGGTAATTATAATGTAAATTATAGGTAAATGTCTCGATTTTAATAGTACATAAATAGTTGGTCAAAATCAACCAACTTAATCATCATATTTATTAGTGACATTTCCGTTTGGTTATGGGAGCGGCGTAGCCTAGTTATGTGCCGGATGGGGCATTAGCACCCCCCTCTTGCTACGCCACTGGTTATGGGTGCACACATGACTGATGAAGTTAAATCTGGTATGAATTATTTAATTGTAATGTTCTTGGGTAAGACAAAGGAAACAATATAAGGATGAGTTTCTCTTGGCTGGGGGTAGGGGGGGCCTAAAATACACAATTATCATCCAGAAGCTTCTGTTTTCATTTTATAATTTATACTAAACTGATTGTACCCAAATTATGATTTTTCAAATCATACAAGAGAGTGGTCTCCCTGTAATTATTATTATTTTAAAAATTAAATATGAATGAGGTCTCCATGGTACAGTCAAACCCACTTACCTCGAGCTCGGTTAGCTCGACCACCCTATTATGTCGACGTTTTTTATTGGAACCGCCAAATTCTCTTTGTCTTAGCATTTTCTCGTCGTTTAATTCGATTTTTTTAAGTCGCCGAAACCTCATAACACGAGCACAAAAAAGGGTCAAATTTGTCACTTAACATTGGTTATCTCGATCCCCATGACCAATCGCCAGCTTTTTAAAATGTTAGCTATGATTCTTTTTATACCCAAGGGAAGTTTCTGCCTCACCAGGGTCTGCTGGTGACGTCACAGCCCACTTGCGTTTTGCTCTCAGCGCTGTGTTGCTTCTGGTACTATGGCAATTGCCGGCTTTTGAAATTCAAGCAAGTGGCTTCGAAGGCACAGTATCGCTCAATCTGGGAATCACCGCAAAACGGCGTTATATTTAAACTTAAACGATCTTTAAAAACGAACGGTCTTAACAACCTTAAGAAAGAGTGAAGAAATAGGGTCCCGATATTCCGATACGATTCTGATTAATCGTCCCATCACTAATTAACGCACAACACGTACATAAAGAAATTTCAAGCGCATGTTAATATTTTGCCGCCATATTGGTTTTCGCTTTAACTTGATCATCGGTTATGTTGATGCCATTTTTCATACCCCAACGCTGTCGACTTAAGCGGTTTCGACTGTAATTTTCTTTTTCATCATCTTCCAAAAACACCATGATTTTTTTTAAAATTCAAATTTTAAAAACTTCTGAGAAAGTTTGACAGATTGTGAGTCTGATTGAGAAGCAAAAGAAAACAGTTTTTATGTTGGCCAAGGTGAAACTTTCTATCAGAGGTCAAACCATCATGTTTTTACCTTGAGAATTTTGTCAATTTTTGACAGATTGACTCTTTTTTTGTCATTTAGGCGGTAGATGTTTGGTCCATTTTGTGTTTGTGAGTCCATTATAAACAGTCCAAATGCCATAACCTGTGTATGAAATAAATTTAATTCTATGACAAAAATTTTTAATGATACTCAAAATTGTAAACATGTAGTGGTATCTGAAGTTGAAACACCTGAACAAAATATCAGAAAAATGTCAGCAGATTACAACAGAACTTTTTTAATGACTTATGGACTAGAGATATCACTGAGGGGCGTGGTAGTCTCGTGGTAGCGTGCTGAACTGTCAAACCGAGGCGAAAGAGTCACAGGTTCCAGACTTGGTGCTGGCAAGGCCCCCAGGGCATTGTGCTAGCCTCAGAATCCCTTGCTCGTTAGTGGTGGCTTAATGAAACTTGTGAACGCTACTTCACTAGCCCCATAGGCCATGATTGTCTGAAAAGGGTTTATTAGTAGAACTAATCTAGCCATCTTATTTTTCCTGTTCACGTGCTGATATTTCTATAGACTAGATTACAACAGAACTCTTTTAATGACTAGAATATCACTGAGTGTAGAAGAACTAATCTAACTATCTAATTCCTCATGTAAGTTGATTACAGATGCTATGACTGACCTTGACCAACATATGCTTTTCTGTAGGTTCCAGATACATGTCCTTCTCATACATCATAACGCATATGTTGACTATGTCTATTATTAGCTCCTCATAGCCCTGCAATTAAACATTACACTGACTCAACACAACAATATGGAGATCATATGGGGATTTTTTTGTGGGAAAATCTTATGGAGATGGTATAGAGATTTATGGAGATCATATGGAGATTGTGGGTAAGTCATATGGAGATGGAATAGAGATTTATGGAGATCATATGGAGATTGTGGGTAAGTCATATGGAGATGGTATAGTGATTTATGGAGATCATATGGAGATTGTGGGTAAGTCATATGGAGATGGTATAGAGATTTATGGAGATCATATGGAGATTGTGGGTAAGTCATATGGAGATCATATGGAGATTGTATGGAAGTTGAAACGTTGATGCATAAATTACAAATAATACAGTATAGATATTTCTTAAATGTTTACTAGATGTACATGGCACTAAGGTAGAGACTTAATCTTGGCGCTAAACATACTTTATCATGGTTCTATAATAAAGATGTATAACCAAACATTACATACAATATTAGATTTGTTGCTGATAGAGCTGCCCGGGTATCAGTCTGAAATTTGAACGGTTACCCATTTGAAATGCCTCAAAATGTTCACCGTCATGCCCGCTGTTAGCCTTATACATTGAAACCTCTCATAATGAGTTTAATCTGTTCCAGAGTCTTACTCGTTAAGCAAAACATTCATTACATGAAACAAATTTTCCCAAACAAATCAATGAAGAATACTAAAACCCATTCCATCCGGAAAAAAATGCTAATTTTTCAAAAAAATTGATTGATGTTTATTCATATAAAATTACTTATGAATTGTTAAAGAGTGAAACAAGTAGAATACAATATAGATTTGAAACAAAAAATTTAAACAAAAATATGAATTTATGACAAATAATTATTCTTTTTTAACTAAAAAAAACTATCAAAGACAGTTGTTTTTGCTGACCTTTAAAAATTTGATGAAAATGTGTCATAACCATTTGGTAGACATTCGTAACACTCCATTCTATCAGAGGCATCCACCTCTTTAATTGTAATTGATAATGGTGCAGATTGTTGATGTTGGCCAATTGTAGTTGCGCGCAGGATTAGCCACATTGTTTTCGCTTTCCAATGGTTTATCATTTCATTTCAACAGTTTGTTTTTTTCTCTCTTATGATTGTCTTCTTGTGTTTTGTTTTTTCAAAGACATTTATTTTAGCACAGGTTTGCACATAAAAAAATTACTAATACTGTCTGAATACAAATTTTGTAAAATGGTAGATCACACACGAAAACAATACGCTAACAGACCGAGTGCTTAACACAGAATAATACATCAAGCGGAAGTGTCGGCTCACAAATGAATTTCCAGGAAAAAGGGACTTTCCCTTTCTGCGTCACTTGTTACGCCAATCTCCACTCTTTCAAAAAGTTTTAATTTGATAAATTATTTGCGAGCCAAAATGCGAACACAGAACAGCCGCAGTTCAACCACAGTTGGTATAGAAATTGCAGCAACACTTTCACAGGTACCCGGATAATGGCTTGGCAGTGGCCGGGTACCCGTTGACAGGCCTAGTTGATGATTTTCATACGTCTTTAAATCTGAGCTCCTACCAATTAAGAGAAGGAAGAAGAGATTTCACATTTATCTCTGCCAATCTCTTTAATGTGAAGTCAGTCAAACTATTCAATTATAAAAGATTCTATCACCTGATAAAATATTTATGATATCTTGACACGAATAGATACAAGCCTCATTTTGACAGTCAAGTCAAGGTAGTTCAAGCATGACATAAATGCAGACGTTATCGAAAGTATTTTTTCATTATAAAAGACAATAATGTGAAGTTTCTTACTGGAATGGCAGACACGCGTGTCTTTAACGTATCTCTGATTTTATTTTGTGTAGCAAGGGTCAAGGTCAACTTCTGCATGGCTTCTTGGTCTCCGCCCTGCATCAAATTTTGGGCTGCCCTGAATTTAAAGGAAGAAAATATATGTGTAAACATTGACATTGCTTAAAGGGCTATTCATAAATAAAGTCTCACAATTTTTCCCCCCTCCCCCTCATCACACTTCGTGACAAAAACTTAGACCCCCCTCCAATTTAAACCTCACAA
>MUZC01003350.1:283339-295147 GCA_002072015.1 Radix auricularia
GTTCTAGCACTGGCTTATTTAACACTATTAATATTTAGTGGGGGTTCTAGCACTGGCTTATTTGACCAGAGAAGATGGCACCACTTAGGTTAACGGTGGACAATCAGAGGTGTTAGTAGACACAGAAAATCAGATGTTGTTTTGTTGTTGTTTTTTTGGGGGGTGGGGGGTGGGGGAAGGGGTTATGATGGTGTGCAGGAAATGTTTTAATATTAGAAGGGATGCTTTGCTGAAAAGAGATTAAAAACTATCTTTGCTGTAAAGAGATTAAAAACTATCTTTGCTGTAATGAGATTAAAAACTATCTTTGCTGTATAGAGATTAAAAACTATCTTTGCTGAAAAGAGATTAAAAAACTATCTTTGCTGTAAAGAGATTAAAAACTATCTTTGCTGTAAAGAGACTAAGAACTATCTTTGTTGCAAAGAGATTAAAAACTATCTTTGCTGTAGAGAGATTAAAAACTATCTTTCCTGTTAAGAGATTAAAAACTATCTTTGCTGTAAAGAGATTAAAAACTATCTTTGCTGTAAAGAGATTAAAAACTATCTTTGCTGTAAAGAGATTAAGAACTATCTTTGCTTTAAGGAGATTAAAAACTATCTTTGCTGTAAAGAGATTAAAAACTATCTTTGCTGTAAAGAGATTAAGAACTATATTTGCTGTAAAGAGATTAAGAACTATCTTTGCTGAAAGCAGGTCAAGCTGAAGTAAGAAGAAAAAATTATTTAAAAATGTCTGATATTTAGTTCTCAAATTTATATTGAATTTCAGCTTACTAAAAATAGACAGTCAATAATTAATTTCACTAAAGAAACTAATTACACTTAATCAGATTCTTAAAATATTTTACTACAAGAGTATTCAAGCAGCAGCATGGAAGCTATGTTATTTTTTTCAAAGTTAGTACAGTGTATAGAAGTAGCAAAAAAAAAATGTTAAAAATCAGTAAGAATGAAGCTCATACATGGGAAAAGCTCTGTGAAGATATTAGATTTACAAACAAGCTCATACATAAAAGTGTGTGTAGGGTGAAATCTGAAAGTAACTGTGGTTACCGTTTGTACACAGAATAATCATTGTTGACACTGGCTTTCATGTTCATTAGTTCATTGAGAACAGCGAACATGTTGAGCAATTTCCCTAAAGTCAGGAGATAGGCCTCAGACACAAAGTCATTTTTAGCCCCTTTGTGACACAGGTGTTTGACTTCTTCACAAAAACGCTCAATTGCTTTTGCCTGTAAGTTGTTTTCTTTGCAATTTAAGTATCAGCATAGGTGTGTTAGTCATTATTACATTTACAATGTTCAAGTAAATTTCATCACTATCAAACACAGCACAGATAAATTAGACGTTATTACAAATGTTAAAGAGAAAATTTCATCATTATCTTTGAGTTAATATTAAAAACAAGGCAATATAAATATTTTTTTACTCATCACACTTTATTAGTTTATGTTTTTTTTTAATTCATTTGTTACTGAATATATATTATGGTTTAATATCTTCAGATCAGTGTGATATTTCAGATTGACACCTACATATTTATTATGGAGGCTGAAAATCTTGTAAGCCAATGTTATAAATAAATCTCCTCACAACCGATGTTCATTTTTCATGTCAATAAAAAAACTTTTTTTTATAATACAATTTACAACAAGAAAGTTAAGCCAGGTTAGACATTGCTCAAAGTGACATCAATTCAAGTCTCTTCTAAAGAAACTTAATTAAGCAGAAATATTTTTTTTCATTTGACAAAAAAGACCAAATGTTTTTTTTTAAATATCTGTTTTCATTATTCATTAACTTGTGCTTTGTTCATTGATACTTTCAATACCTTGGTGCTTCCTTTTATTGATATGATTCTGTAAGTCACTGACCTGGAAGTCCATGAACTTCATGAGCTTATCAATGAGAGGTTTAAGAACATCTACTGTGTGCTGGTAGATTTCTTCCTTGTTCTCCTGCTTGTTGGACTGAACCTGTGTAATAACAAGTGTGAATTACCAGTTTTACAATCAAGCTGTTTGCAATGGCAATAAATACTCCACATAAGTAACCCTTTCTTTTACTTAAATTTCATTGTAAATAAATATGTTTGTTTGCTCTTTTTGTTGTGAAAATCAAGATTATATCATTATATCCACTAACAGCTATCAACACATTTTTATTAATTAATGTCAACAACTTAACATGAAACAAACTAAGCTCAAGGCAAACACTTGTGACTAGGATAGACCAGTGGATATTTGTTCTTTGATTTGAAATACCTTGTTTCCAAAAGAGACAGTTAAAAAAAAAATTCTTTAATTAGTGATGCAGAACAAATTACATGCTCTGTTTCATGTTTAACAAATTAACTTTTTAATTTAATGATGTAAAAGAAATTTTGTAACAAGCTAATGAGTGTTACACTGAATACCATTGTCATAACACACAAGCTATGAGTGTTTCACTGAACACCATTGAATTGACACACAAGCTAATGAGTGTTTCACTGAACACCATTGTCTTGACACACAAGCTAATGAGTGTTTCACTGAACACCATTGTCATGACACACAAGCTATGAGTGTTTCACTGAACACCATTGTCATGACACACAAGCTAATGAGTGTTTCATTGAACACCATTGTCATGACACACAAGCTAATGAGTGTTTTACTGAACACCATTGTCATGACACACAAGCTAATGAGTGTTTCACTGAACACCGTTGTCATGACACACAAGCTAATGAGTATGCCACTAAACACCATTGTCATGACACACAAGCTTAAATAAATAAAATCTTAACCGAAGTCCACATCATTATACTAGGGGTGGCCAGATATCCAGGGTGGATATCTGGATTTCCAGCACTATCCGGATTTGCCTAATACTTATGGCAGATCCAAGGTCGGATCTGGATATCAATGTAGTTTAGAATTATTTGAAATCAAATTAAATCAATTGAATAAAAAAACAGTTTTTAAGATTGTTAACGGTTAACAGGTTCTGAGATTAGGACCAGTCCTGTTATACCCATAACTTCAATTAGTTGGTATAGGCTTATTACCAGTTCTTTTTTTTTTTTTGGGGGGGGGGGGGGGGGGGGATAACGGCAGCATTTGAGAGAAAACTGGCGTGGGACATCAAAGCCCCTTCTGATTATTTCTGCATATAAATAGTATACATATCACTATTATGGGAGTTTGGCTGATGAACAATTTTTTTAATTTGCTTACTTGCCGAGGCTTAGTACACAACACTACACTCTCTGTACAACTCAGTTTGCTTGGTACACACTACACATTAAGTACAACTCAGTTCATACACTACACAGTTCCTTAAATTTCGTTCAAGTGCTTCATTCAATTCATTGTAAAATAATCTTTGTTGATGTTGACATCGTCACAAACTGTCATTGTAGATAGCAGATAGTCTCCATAATGTTGGATAATAAATACTTTAATTAACAGTATTAAATACTAAATAGAAAGTAGTTAAGTTCACCCACTTAGCTCTTACACTTAAATCCATAGATATTTAGATCCGGCAAATATTTCGCGAACAACGATTAAGATCTGGCAAATAGTCAAAAAAATATATCTGGCCACCTTTGAACATTAATTCAGGTGCTGTTTTTTTTTTTGCCAAAACTTATTTCATTAAATCTTCAGCTAAGTTCCCTCTGAGGTTCATTGGTCTGTGTGCAAAGTGACAAAATGTGTGTGCAAAGTTGCGCAGCATAAATTTTTTGTGAAATATTTTACCAATTTCGCAGCTCGGCAATTCTAAATTGCTGCGCGGCGGCGGTCAGATATCTGCGTGACCTTGCAGCGACACAGCTTAAAGGGAACATTGATCTTCAGTATCATATCTGTATACATATTTCACCAAAGAAAGTATTAGTAAGTAAGCATGACGATTGACTCTCACTGGGGTTGACAAATCACAGTTTGCAAGCTTAGTGGGATGAAAGGAAAAAAAAAAAGAGGGGGTGGCAATAAAGCTTTTTGCATCCACTAGCATTGCTCCTTCACAGGATAACATATGATTCATAGAGTAGTCGTCATCACTCTCGCTTTTCACGCAGAAAGTCCTGGGTTTAAGCCCCAGCAGGAACATTTCCTTTTTTTTTAATTTTAAATGTTTGTTTTTGCCCCTTCTTTTCCCTATTTTTTTACGAACATGACTAACCCTCACTAGGGTTGGCCAACCACAAGTTATGGTTAGCAAGGGATGATAGTAAAGCGCGTGAGACAGGTAACAACAATCGCAGTGCACAGGTCTCCACATGTACTCACTTTTTTGTCATTACTTTGTGCTGCTGTTTGTGTCCGTTCTCCCCCCACCCATTCTTTGCACTATTTATGATGAGCAAGTCTGCAGCATATGCTCAACCGCAGGTCGTAACTAGTTCTTAATAAAAAAATAAAATAGCTCGGGAGCAACAGAGCCATGGAGCAATAGAGCACCTGCGGAATGGCACGTGAGCAGCATCTCCAAGTATAGATCATCACAGCATACTCCTCTCCCTCTTCTAGAAGCTGATTCTGTGGAATATTTTAAATAACATCTTTAGAAATCAATAAATTAACATTGAATTTGAATGGTAACATGTGTAAACAATCACGCATACATTGGTTAGAAGTGAATCATTAACAACAAAACTTAATGAGAAAATGACAGCAGGAAAGCAACTTGAAAAGTAATGGTGTGTATATTGTGTGGGTAAGTAAGAAGATGCTCACTCTAAATTAGTTGTTTTTGGAATCCTAATACATTGTTATTGCCTTTTATTTTGGAAGTATAAATGTTTGTATAAGTTTTTATAATACTCTTTAACTAATTAAAATGAATTTATACTCATAATGATTGGAAAAGAGAGAGAGAGCAAGACAAGATATTTACCAGCAATGCCTGGCCTGTTGCTTGTTCTTTATACTTTGCCACACTTGATACAAAAGCATTTTTGTCCTCAAAGTTTGTGTCGAATTTGGCTCGATAATGAATGGAAAGAGACAGTGCTTCAATGCAGGGCTGCTCATCATGTACAGTGACTTTAGTTAGTGTGTCAACAGACTCTAAAGCACTTTGAAGTGAAACTTGTTTTTCTGGCAGTGTCATTATTTCCTCCCCGTGGTCTATTTCATCAATATAAGAAAAGATAGAACAAGGTATTCTCATTTGATTTATTCAATAGCATTGCATAGTTTTAAGTTTAAGCTATAAAAGTAAAAGTGAGTTACAAGTTAATTTTTTCTATGAGAACTAAGATTTAATAGCCGAAATAGCTGGAACGTGTATTACTGTCATGGCCATGGAAAAGTAAGACGTATTATACATGAAGATGTGAGAACGCAAGTGTATCCACGATCCCCTTAAAAATATTAGTTGTCTGCAAAACAGAGCACTGTACTGTAACTATACTGGTTATACTCAATACTATAACTATAAGACTATACAATACTTGGAGAATAAAGAAAGCAATGAAACTGTTACTGTCTTCATTAGGATACTGTTTAAGGGTAATTATAGTATGACTAACTTAGATTTGTACTAAAAAGAGCAACTTTTAGACTTAAAACTTTCTAAGAGTCTAAGTCTAAGGAAAAGGGGAAGGCCCTTGGGGGACTGTCAAGGTACCATGACCATGCCATATTATGGACTATGGACCAAGAGAAATTTAGTAGGTTATTTAGAATAATGTTACTGTTACTGTTACCACTGTTATTGTCATTGTGGAGTCTGTGGATAATGAAGTCTAATGGCAATAAACTTTCAATAAAGTCAAAGCTGAATGTGAAGAAAGTTAAACCTAAAACTTGTTAAAATTAATTGTTAAAAGGGAGGCGTTATTCTGAGATTTTTACGAATAACGCCTGGCGTTAAACGGAGAAATCACCCAATAACGCCTGGCGTTATACGGAGATTTCTATTTATAGAAATAATCAGTACTTTAGTCTCATTATAACTTAGTATCATATGTAGCTGTCATAGCTTTTTTTTTTTTAAAAACAAATAAATAATGCTTAGTCTTGTTAGCTCTACTAATTGATTTGCAATTGACATTGTAACTATAATAATGTTAAAATAGTAATATTGATTTCATTGTCATTAGTTTTAACCCCAATAGCCAATAATAACTCTTCAATTAATGATAATGTTGATATATTTAGATGTGTATTATAATATGTATATACATCTTTTAAGTGGTATTTTACTGATAATTACTGCATTTTAGATTTTAGCCTTTTAGAAGAAAGAAAATAATCTGAACACCAGTCCACCAGTTGTAACTTGAATAATTTTGAAACTCGCTGCCTATTATCCTATTTGTATTCTTATATTATCAACTGTGTGGAACTGGAGTATGTGCGACTGGTTGACAAAATTTTTCTTTTTAATTTTCTATTTGGTACTTATTTTTTATCCAACCACCAAAAAAAAAAGGAGAATTTTTTTTAAAAATAATTTTTTGTTAAAATTGTTGGCACCCCTACTAAACTACTAGATTTAAATGGCTATGAATCACTGAAGTACGCTCACTGACATTGATGACGATTGAATAAATTAATATTAAAATTATTAATTTAGTTTCATTACTGTTAGTCACTGTTAGTGTTAGTAATGCTTATATTATAAGTTATAAATAGTTTTTTTTTTTTTTTAAAACTCCAAGAATAATGATTTTAAAATTAATTTAATCAATCTTCATCATCACAATCACAAGTGGGGAAACTTCGTAGTATTAGTAGTTAGTAGTAGTAGTACTAGTACTTAGTCTAAGCTTAAGCATCGCGGGGTTTCCAACTCTAAAGTCTAAAGTGCATAACAAAAACTACTTTAGCACATTACTAATTAAAAAAACCCAACCTCGTAATTACAAATTAAAGATCACTGAAAGTGAAAGTAATTGAAAAAGAAATTGGAAAGTTATAAAAAACATAAAAATATAGTGTCGTAATCGAAACCCGAACCTCGGACCACTGTTAAAACCAAAACAAGTTGAAACGCACTAACCATTAGACCACAGAAGCTCATGTCTAAAAGGAATATTTAAGAATCTTATATCGAACTGGAAAGAAGTGACGTCAAACGCTATGAATCATGGGAAAAATCTCAGAATAATCACTTCGTTTATTTTAAGTAGTCATAGTCTAATTAGGTCTAAGTCTAAGGACATTAACTCTTAAAGTCGCAAAGGGTCGTAATGCGTCTCTTCCCGCTATCCCTAAAGCGTCGTAATGCGTCCCTAGATACAAATCTCGTTAGAAATGAGATCTCGGAAAGTAAAAACTCTTCAATGCTTGAAAAACTATGTATTTGACTTCCGGCAATGGCGGCCGATGCCGGCACTAGTGTTATCGCTCGATTCGAGATGTTTTTCGGTAGTTTTAACTGGGTTTTTTTCGAAGATACGTTTTTGTTATACTTTATTACTAAAATAATAGTACTAAACTACAGGTAAATATTGTTTCAAACTCAGTACGGTCTTTTGGATGCGTAAAATAGCCATTCTTAGCCTTAAAAATGAAGTCAGTATGACAATAATATTATAAATGGATTTTACGCAAATTTTTTAATTTCATAACCGGTTGATCGTAATACGGGAAATCCTTACGGGACTGAGGCGGAAGTTTTCCAAAAACCTTATGGCACTTTAAGAGTTAACCTCACCCAAACCCTAAAATTCTAAAACCTTCCATTTTTGAAAATCCTTTGCCTTTTAGAATTTATAGAACTCTCTTTTCCAGCAACCGGTAGCGTCGTGACGTCATGGTCGACATACTTCGCTTCAGCCAAAGTTACTATTATGGATGTGGCTAGCGCTACGACAGTTTTGTCGTAGCGGCAGACGATCGGTCGGATGTTGCTAGCGTTACGACATGTCGTAGTGTAGTCAGGAAACTAGTGCTACGACATGTCGTAACAGCAGACGATCCGGTCGGATGTTGCTAGCGTTACGACAAGATTGTCGTAACAGCAGACGAACCGGTCGGATGTTGCTAGCGTTACGACATGTCGTAGCGCTAGTCAGGAAACTAGTGCTACGACATAATACGCAACTTCTGCTACGACTAGTTTCAGTCACTTTTTGCAGTGAACACCTGGAACTGGAAAGAATTAAATCTTAAGAAACTCTTCTGTAAATTGTAAACGCATAAATATATTAAAATACGACATTATTTGTGTGTGTATTAATTATATATTTAATTCTAAAATCTAAATTTATTTAAATAAATTTTTAAAGATAGATTTTGATTTAATTTTAGTATTGGTCTACCGATTATAAGTATATCAGCCGATTTTGCTATACTATAGTATACTTGTGTAAGTGATGCCGATACATTAAAATTTAGAGTATACCGTAAAGCCTAAAGCCGTAAATGAAAATCCGCAAGCAACTGATTCGAGCACAATCGCAAGAATGTAGGCCTAAAATAATTCGTTTCGTGTGGAATAATAAAATGTGCCGTGTGCAGACTTTTCACAGGAAACCATTCCATTCATCCTTCTACATCATTTTCACTCTATTACTAATACTATTACTATTGAGGGGGGGGGGCAGGTAATAACAACCGCACAGGCCTCCTCGTTTACTCGCCTTTTTTCCCCATTACTTCGTGCTGCTGTTTGTGTCCGTTTTCTCAGCGCCNGACCAAGCGCCATCGCCCGCCGCCCCCCCCCCCCCCCCCCCCCGCTTGTGTTCAGCACTTTTTCGCGATGCCTTCAATTCAGAGAATTTTTCAAAAATATCTTTCAAACAAATTTAGTAACAGTAACAGTGATGGATTATAGTCATTTTATAAACTCTTGCCTCACCTTTTTCGTTGGTGATGCCGACTGAGAGTCAACTCGCGAATCAAAAAGAAAAAAATAATATTAGCATAATTAAATACAGTTTTAGTCGTAACTGTAAGTAAGCACATAACATATTTTTACGACTGTCGTAGCAGCAGACGACCTGACCGGTTGTCGTAACGCTAGCCAAGCATATGTGGATTGGCTAGTGTTACGACTAGTCTAAAATCTAAATATTTTTTATTTTAACATATTTAGTCAACGTATCTGCTTTTCAGAATAATAACAAAAATTATTAGCATACTCATTATGATGTTTTTTTTAAAAAAATAATAAATGAAATTTTTTATTTTAAAAAAACATGACGTCGGCGGGATTCGATCCCGCTATCACTAGTGTCATATCATTGCAGAGCAACCGGGCTATCGCTTGATCTAGCGAAGCTGATGAGAAAGAGTAATTTGTTAAAATTATAACTGTTTTTCATTTAATGGCTCAATCTAGATTCTCTTTTAAACCTTTAAAATTCATTAATAAGCTTATCTAGTGATCATGATATTTCATTATGAGAACTTTAGTTCAGTATTTAAGTATTAGTAATGGCATAATTGAAATACAGAAAATTGTTTACGACATGTCGTAACGGCAGACAACCCTGTCGGATGTTGCTGGCCACCAGCCACATCCGCGCGGGTTGTCTGCCGTTACTAAGTTACTTTGTCGTAGCAGTAGACACTCCGTACTATTATTACTATTACTAAGATTTATTATTACTTAAGTCTTATAAAGTACCTTTCGTCTTCTCTGTTCTCTCTAACTCTTACTCTTCAGAAGTTCTTCACTGTTGTCTCTTATGACTTATGAGTTGAGTGTTGTCACTGACTCACTGTTGTTTACTTTAGACTTTAGGTAGTTAGCAGCGTTAAGAGTGCTTTGTGTAACTAAATGAATAATAAATAGCTCTCGCAATTGTAAGCATAGAGTAAAGAGCCAATACAGTTACAGGCCATTGCGGAAGGAATATAGCCAGCTTGAAACTAACCGTATATCATATTGGACAGAGGTTTGTTTATCTTCTTAAAATAGCCTCCTCGGGGATGCGGAAGTCTAATTTCGAAACAGTGGCGTAGTTCGGGGTGGGAAAGAGAAGATCCAATGTGAGCGCCAGTTTTTTTTTTTGGGTTGAATAATTAATTAATTTATTTATTGTAGAGGGGGGTTAGTTTCGTTGAAGGTGGCGATTTTCCCTCTAAGACTTATTGGTTCATGAGCAAAGTAATCAACTCGTGCGTGGGAAAAGTTATACAGTTAAAACAGCAACTGCACAAAAAATCCATTCAAAAACACACATCGAGCAATAACTAGATATAACTAAAAGGCTACATTACCCTGTTGAGACCTACACTAGAATATGCATCTTGTGTATGGGACCCATCCACCAAAGAAAATATTGATAAACTAGAACAAATTAAAAAAAGAGCTGCCGGATTCATTAGGGGCCGTCCATAAAGTAAGCACGTCACGCTCCAGAAAGCGGGGNGTAAGAAAGTGTGACAGGGGGAGGGGGATGTCCGGCCATGTGTGACGTAACGGTATTTTATGTTAAATTGTAATTATTTTGTTAATTTCAAAAATATATTTTTTTTACGAATGTGTGACTACTTTAGGGGGGGCAGGGGGTGGTCCTAGATTTGTGGGGGAGTTAAAAATTGTCAAAAATAGTGTGTGGTACGTTATGGACGGCCCTTTACTGGAGAATATTCAAAACTCAAAAGAGTGACACCCTTCGTTAAATCATTGAACCTTGAAACACTAGAGGGTAGAAGAACCAAGAGTAAATTAGTAATTATACATAAAGCTATTAATTCTTATTTAGAAATACAACACAAATATAACTTAATACAACCCTCAGATAGACATAAAGATAAAAACACATACAAGTTTTCTTTCTTCCCGTCCGGTATTCGGGCGTGGAATGGGTTGCGTGAAGAAACCAGGAAAGCCAACACTTTATCATCATTTAAAACTCTAATAAGAATACAGGACTAAACACAAACCATAGACGCAATAATCTTCTATACAGAAGGAGCATCTGTAACATATAAGATAAGATTAAGCCATATATATTTTATTTCACAATTTATTTCAAACTTAGAGCTGATGTCAATTATGTTTTGATCCCCATTAGCAATTCTAAATGTTACTCTGCAAGTCAATCTATAGATGTTATTAATTTATTATATTAATAAGCCATAAATCCACGATTACTATAAGCTCTGAACTCCAGGACATACATCAGACACTATGGAAATGTCTCCAAATTGTTTTTCGTAGCATTAAAATTCAATCCACTTAGTCGAAGATCTACAAAAACCAACAATTCATTTGTTCGGCTTGCAGACATACTGAACCATACGTTGTGGCAAAATGTCATCATCATACAATCACCTAAAGAATCTCGCAACTTTAAATAAAATTTCTACTGAACTAATTCATTACTTGCAATTTATTTGCAATTTCTTTGATGACTTTTTTAAATAGCTTCGCGCGTCTTACGATGTAAGGCTTGCGAAAAAGTATCAAATAAATATTTTTCGTTAGAAATATTCCCTGTGAAATACTTTTAACACGAAAATGCTTGAGGGGTGTCTATCAAAATGAAATAAAATAAACTCCTAACAAACTACGTGGTATTTTCATACAACTTTTTCCTCTGAACATGAAATAAAAATCATAAAACACAACAACAACAAAAAAATTTTAAGGTTCTTTGAATGACAGGAAGTTAACGAGTCCTTGAAATACGCCGACATTCCTTCTTCCACTCCCATGGAGACCATGTTTTAAAAAAGTGCCTAGGGGCCGTCCATAAATAACGTCACACACCTAGGGGCCGTCCATAAATAACGTCACGCACCTAGGGGCCGTCCATAAATAACGTCACGCACGTAGGGGCCGTCCATAAATAACGTCACGCACCTAGGCGGCCGTCCATAAATAACGTCACGCACCTAGG
>MUZC01003350.1:295236-307574 GCA_002072015.1 Radix auricularia
GGGGGGGGGGGGGTTAAGAATTGTGACGTCACATCAAAACATGATAATTTAAATATAAGTTCCACTTAAATATTCGATTTCTTACAAATTATTTTCTGACGTTTTCAATGGTTTTACGCGGGTTACGATATTAGAGTGCAGCCTTAGATTAAATACATACTAAAATGACAGTTTAGTGATTTGAAACTTGCTCATTTTAAAATAGAAAATACGAGTTTTAGGGGGGGGGGGTCAAAGCTTTGTGACGGTTAAATTGGAGGGGGGTCTAAGTTTTTTTTGGTCAAAGTGTGATTAGGGGGGAGGGGGGCAAAAATCGTGTGAGGTTATTTATGGATAGCCCTTTAAGCAATGCACCACTTATCCTCTCTGCCACCTTCACCCCTTATCACCTCTGTCACCTACATCATCTATCACCTATGTGACCTGCACCACTTATTACACCTGCACAACTTATCACCTCTGTATCACCACTGCCACCTGCACCACTTATCACCTTCACCATTTATTACCTCTGTAACATACATCATTTATCACCTCTGTCACCTGCACCACTTATCACCTCTGTCCCCTGCACCACTTATCACCTCTGTCACTTGCACCACTTATCACTTCTGTCCCCTGCATCCTTTATCACCTCTGTCACCTGCACCATTTATCACCTCTGTCCCCTGCACCACTTATCAACTCTGTCCCCTGCACCATTTATCACCTCTGTCCCCTGCACCACTTATCACCTCTGTCCTCTGCACCATTTATCACCTCTGTCCCCTGCACCACTTATCACCTCTGTCACTTGCACCACTTATCACCTGCACCACTTATCACCTCTGTCACCAGCATCACTTATCACCTCTGTCACCTGCACCACTTATCACCTCTGTCACCAGCATCACTTATCACCTTTTTCACCTGCACCACTTATCACCTCTGTCGCCTGCACCACTTATCACCTCTGTCACCTGCACCACTTATCACCTCTGTCACCTGCACCACTTATCACCTCTGCATCACTCACCAAAACCTTGTGCTCTCAAAGTTCACACATCCCCCCACCATCACCTTTTGAAGACAATTTTAACCCTATGCAGAGAATTTTTAACAAAATTTTCTTGCAGTGATTTTGAAATATCTGTGTGGGAATTTCAAATTATTTGGACAAGATTCACTGTTTGCTGTCAAGAGATCAAGCGAAATAATGACCTTATAATATGTATATTCAATCATAAAAATAAAATTTATCACACACAAAAAAAAAGAAAAGAAATTCAGTGAAATTGTTTATTATGACAAATTTATTTAAAAAGCTGTTACTTTTTATGCATTTATATATATATACAACATATAATATTTGGAAAAAAACACATTATGGCTTTCCTACACCTTGGTTCAACTTTGCAATGGAGATGGCACGGAGTGGGGATCCATTCGGTAATATGTTCTTTGATATCCTGGAAAACATTATTCTCAATGTACTACCGTTAATTAAGATTGGTTTGCATTTTTAATGTGACTTAAATCCTGGAAATAATCCAAGTATTTAAACAGTTGCTTTTTAAAAAAAAAAAAATAAAATCCACTTCCGGTTACTGAAAATTTGTATTGGAATAATGTTACTACCTTTAAGGCTCACCATATTAAAACGTAAATTTCAAAAATTCTAAACAGTGTTCTAAACTTTTAAGCTACACTCAGACCTCGGTAAGCCAAACTCAAAGGGACAGGTAAAAATTTCAACTTACAGAGTTTTCAAGTAAGGGAAAATGGCATAATTAGCGCTAAATTTGGCCAGGATCTAATAATTAATTCAATATATGGAATTTTTCGACTTAAGGAATTTCGACTTAGAGAGGTCCAACTCTATAAGGAAATAAAAAATTCAAAATCCAATGACAATGGTTCAACATTTTGAGCACTACATTTTTTTTAAAAAATGATTGTCAGATCTAAATAAAAACTTTCATTCTTTTTGTGCTTAACTATGAATCAATACATTTGCATCTTACCAAATGGAAAATATTGTACAACCATTTCTATGGTAGTGCTGAATTTCAAAACTTTAACTGCCTGAAAATTTGAAACAATAACATACAAGTTATTAAAAAGAGGTAGTATAAATGACACATTTTTTCCAAATTAATCAATTATTATATTAATAATTTAAGTTACATTTGTTTTATTCAAAATATATTACATGTATTATATATTTATAATGCAAGATATATTATTACATATTAATGATTCAAGACAAATTATTACACATTAATGATTCAATATATATTATTATATATTAATGATTCAAGATATATTATTAAATTATTATATATTAATGATTCAAGATATATTATAATTTTTTTTTTAAAAAGCATGAGATGACAGATGTAAACGCGACTGACCTCGGCATGATCTAATGTATGAAAATCAATGTTATTCACTTTAAGTATTTGGTCACCTTCCTGGATGCCTAGATTTGCAGCTTCACTTCCTGGCATTACCTGGTGGTAGTATTTTACAGTTAAAAGACATTTTAAAAGTTATAATTTACCAACTGCCAAATGAACAAGATTTTTCTTTTTTAATTTGATATAAATTAGATACAAATTACAATAAATATAAGGGTAAGAATTTATTGAAATTAAAAAAAATTATAACTGGTGGACAAAATTCTTGTAATTAAAGGTGTATATCGAGCAGAGCCATACATTTAAACCACAATAAATGAATACGGTTTATGAATGTTTGGACCAGCATCAAACTTAAGAGAAAGGAGACACTTTGTTATAGTTGTACTCCTTTTTAAACTCAACCACATATTACTGATACAAAACAAACAAATAAGTATGCTGGTTTTATCAGATTTTAAAAAATAATGGACTTTTGCTTCGCTAATAATGTAGGCATGAATCATATATCAAATATTAAATTAAATTGAATCATTTCCAATAATTACCTTTGAAACATAGAAACCAAAATTGTGCTCCTTTCCACCGCGGATATTAAAACCTAGCTGTAAAAAACATTGAGTACCAGGTAATGAATATTATTATATTATAAAATCTACTGCATTAATTATAATTTATATATAATAATAAAACAACTATAAAAATCATACTTTTGATTAAAGACTATTCATTTAGGAGATGTCCATATGGATGAGAAAGTATTTTTGTAACAAATGTAGTAACAAGAAAACAGCTGTGCATGAAGGAAGAAGCTGTCAATAAGGTTGGGAGAAGCATGTCATACATGTGACAAGTACACAACTGTACAGTGTAAGGAAAAGTGGATACTTTATACACCTAGTTTTTTCTGGGGAAATCATTCTGATAACCTGCTAATGATATTGTATTTACAGACTTTAAAAGAATTGCACAAACATTTGATTATGACAGCTCAAAGAAAGCTGTCCAAGTTAATCGCTGGAGCTACAAAGATTTAGTGGATTAAGTTGTAATTAAACTCAATGCAAAGGTGAATAGTTTGCAGAGCTCAAGTGCTTTATTTCCATAAGTGTATTTATTAATTTCTCACTCATATAAACTTGACAATTCAGTAATCAAACAGTAAATACAAATTCAATCAAAGACTTATTTTTTCCTCAACATTTTGACTTACAAAAAAATTATTAACGTAGTCAAAGTTAAATTTAGCATCATCTGCTGGTGTTGTAATTAATTGTTTTTCAGCTAACCCAATTATAAAAATCTGTGTTGGTCCCAGAAAAGAAATTTTCAAAACCTGACCTGGGTGCTGTCATGTAATGTGGGCCTTGATATATGGCTAATTTTTAGCAATGAAAGCATTTCATTTTCACCTTATGGACACATTTAAAAAAATAAATACTGGTAAGTAGTGAATTCAAAGAGTTTCCCTTTTTCATGACAATTTGATCTAAAGTCTAAAGTCATTGAATCTGGAGGAAAACAAATTTATGATTTTGTGTTGAACTAAGCAAAGTGGATAGATGATCACAGAGAATATACTGGAGCACCATAAAGAAGCTGATATACAGGAGGGGGTGTTTATAAAGTAAGAGGGGAATTTTTTTAAAGATGGTACTTAATGAATTCTTTTATAAGGGTCTTTCATAGAGGGAGCACAATAAAGACAATAAAATATACTCTTAAAAAGAATTATTAATTATGAATTACAGTTATATTTACCAATTATTTATTATTACCAAACAACTCACCGCATCTGCTGCCTTTAATCTTTTTAATACTACAGTGCGTGGTAGAAAGATGCGAAGATCATTGTTGTAGTCTTTGTTGAATCTTCTCTGAATAAACAAATAACAATCTCAATACTATGCTTCTAAAAGAAATTAAATTAAATATGGTTGAGTATAATTTCTGGACTTGGTGACCAGAAGGTCCACATAAATTATATAAAACTACATTTAGGTAATCTATGACAGGATACACTATATACACCAGTGATGGCGAACCCATGGCACGCGAGCAACAGTTGGCACGCAGAGCCTCATCAGGCGGTATGAGACTGTATATAAATAAGTTGGTTTTGATTTGAATTTTGGCATGCCAAAAGCTTTGCAACTACTGCTATATACCATATTAGGCTTAAGTACTTTGCAACTTTCGTTTCTATAAGCCTGTTTTCCATGAATGAAATAGTTTGCATTTAAATGTTTTCTTTTTTGAATTTTGGCATGCCAAAAGATTCGCCCCTTCTGCTATATACCATATTAGGCTTAAGTACTTTGCAACTTTCATTTCAATGAGCCTGTTTTCCATGAATGAAATAGTTTGCATTTATTTTAGGGCTGCCGAAATTAACTATTAATTTCTTGATTAATCTGTAAAAAAATTTATTGATTAAAACTATTTTAATCGATAAAATAGTGAGTACAATAAAAGTTGGTGTGTTGGAAATCAATGCGATTTATTAATAAAAAATTAGTTATTAAAAATTAATATTAGTTTGCTTTTTTTGCGTAAAAACTTCTCCATTTAAAAAATAATATTTTTAAAGTGTAAACTTGAAAATAACCTGTTTTAATAAAGAAAATTATATAAAAAATTAAACATTGTTTTTACTTAATTAACAATAACAAAATTCAAATTCATTGACATATAAAACTACTAAAATTTTATTTTTAAAAAATGTCAATTGCCTGTTTTTTTACTTCCCTTGAAATTTTCAGTTTAATGACGTCATACATTTTATTTTTAGCTTTCATAAAATTATTGATTAATTATTCCGTAATTTTTCAAAAGTTAACGATTAAATTTTAATTAATCGATAGCCCTAATTTATTTGTTTTTCTTTTTCTTGACACTTTTCTGGGTGGAACAACTCCAATTAGTTTCCCAATTTTGTAATTCATCTCAGGCTTCTTATAAAGATTTTGCAAACTTGTTTTGACTTAATTGCTCTACCTATAAATTAAATAATATAATCACCAGAAAATAATCCAATTTTTTTTCTTAATAAGACATATGGGAAACTCTTTTGAGTTTTTTTGTTTTGTTAAATACAGATGTTCCTTCTATGTAGAAGATTATTCCATACCATGATCTTTATTAGATCACACAGACCATGTTGGCCTGTTCACGGCCAAGGCTACAAGGGGATTGAGTGCCTTTAAGCCTTTATTTATCCCTTCTAACAGGAACAAGCCCCTGCCTTCACAGAGACTTGAATCCGGTTCTAATTTATAGATAACTTTGCTCTCTGCCATACGGCCATACTAACAGGAAATCTTGAATTCACTGATTGATGCAAGATGAAAGATGCCAAAATGTTGTTTTAAAAAAATAATTAAACTAGAATGGTGAGCTTTAACAAATGCTTTTGAGTGAGAGGTCTAAATCAGTGATCCCCAACCCCTGGGCTGTGGACCGATACTGGCCTTATTTCCTTTGTTTTTGCTGATGTGTATTTTATTTTTTCTCAGGATTATATGACTTTCCAAATAAAAACCTTGAACTGGAAGTGTTTTGAAAAAAAATATCTTAAAATTAAAAACTGCAATAAGAACAGTATATGATCATCATATTTAGTGGGTGATTAGGGGTGAGAAGGGGTGACCTCTACGTGGTTCGACAGACGAGTAGGGTCGTGGAGCAGACCACGACCTGAAATCGACAAACCCCTGGCTTGGACAGCCGAAGACCGTTGTTAGGTGTTAGGTGCTAGTCATATATGATTACAGTCGCTGTACAGATCTTAGGCAGAGCATTAAGATGCAATGCCGATGATGAAAACCAAAGTTGGGTTACTCCGAAGCGACCGTTTAATCCCCCTCAATTAACTAGCAACGCTGTTGAGCGTTGCCGGTTTAGGGCCAGGAGAGCCAGTACGGAATAGCAAAAGGTACCGCTAGGAAACGCTTTTGGACGCCAGCTCTGAGGAAACCTTCCGGTGGATTTAAGCCCTAGGCAACTCAGTGATGATCCCACACTTTGCGGCGATCCTAACCATAGAGACTTGTAAGCTTTGCCGTGGTGGCGATAAAGTGATACTATGTTGATAGCGAGTCATAGTAGGAAATTCCACACCTCCCTCGGGAGGCACACTTAGTGGGAGACGTTTTCGACCTAGTGTCCTGGACACCGAAGCGGCCGCTTGTAGCAGCGACCGCTCCGGGGGGGGGGGGGCGGCTTCTCAGTCTTTACGTCCCTTAGGGGGCCAGAGGGCTGAGGGGGTTTTCCGGGAAGCCCCATGAAGAGCGCAGGCTCGGGACTGCTGATTTTCTTCCACATGTAGGATTTTCTGTGGGTGATTAACTTGTTTAAAAGTCTGAAATATTGAAGTTTGTGAGGTTAGTTGTTTCTTAAACTTTGCACAATTGAAGACTCAAGATTTGATTATCAATTTTCAAACTATATTGCAAGAGTAATAATAAAAATAATATCATGTCAGAGTAACTGATCAAACCATTGCAGATTACAAATGACGTCAGTCTTAAAACTATGCCTGAGACAACAACCTTCGTGCTGTTCTGAATTAAGTTCATGGGGGAAAAGCCTTAGATTGCCATCATGGCACATAGATCTCTATTGCCATTTTTCAACATCCTATTTGTTTGAAGACAGGTTTTCTGCAGGGATGGCAACCAAAACAATACAAATAAATAATAATAAATTGAAAAATGCAAAACATTTTGGGTGTCATTGTTTCCTATTTCACCCAGATGGAACAGTCTTCTTGCAGAAGAACATGTTAAATCACTTTATATTATATTCATTTTATGGTTTATCTGCATTTTATTTTGGAGGCATTTAAAAATTAAATTAAAATTATGAAATCAAAACAATATAAACTATAAACAATCAATGTCCCTCCCTACCCCCACCCAAAACTCAGTGGGAAGCGGTAAAATTGTCAAACTGTAAAAAAGTTTAAGGACCACTGGTCTAAATAATCTAAATATTTTAATTGTATCCTTAAAACAAGTTGTCTATACAATTCCACAACTATTAATTAAATAAAGCAATGACAATGAATTGGCTTTCACTTGATCTGTAGTTGTTTTTTATGAAGTCTTGAGCTGACTTGAGCCATGTGCTTGAGGCCATAGGACACTACATTTGTTTAAGAATTTAAGATGAATAACTATGCCTGCTATGCCAAGAGTAAAGTAGTGATTATACATGAAGCAATTAATTCTAATTTAGAAATACAACACAAAGATAACTTAGTACAAATCTCAGATAGACAAAAGGATAAAAACACCTTTCTTATTCTGTATGCAAGAACAAACACATACAAGTTTTCTTTCTTCCCGTTCAGAATTTGGGTGTGGAATGGGTTGCCTGAAGAAACCAGGAAAGCCAATACTTTTTATCATCATTTGAAACTCTAATAAGAATACAGGAATAAACACAAACCATAGATAAGCATAGGATGAAATAATCTTCTGTGTAGTAGAAGGAGCGTCTATAACAGATGAGATACTATGAACTATGACTCATGACTATACCAATTTTCCTATATAGTATACTATTACTATTATACATTGCTCTATCGGTGAAATGATACTATTTCTACCGTGGTCCATTACCGGTGGCCATCTTTATTGCAATGGCATGTGGGGGTAAATATTCTTAAATTTTAGGCAATTTAGTATTAAAGCAACCTTCCGATTATGAAAAATAGCAAAAAATGAAGAAAAGAAAAGGTACTCACAGTTGATGTCTCTGAATCACAATAATTCATAAAATAAACTTTCCTTAAAAAAGCTAAATTTAAAATTCTATAGCTATGCCTAACCTAAGCCCTAATACCTTCCATTTTGGAAAATCCTTTTAGAACAATTTTACAAAAAAATTAACAAAACTTTCTACCATGATGCTACTGAGCAGCTACTGCAACTGTAACTGTGGGTGAAATGAATTTTCATTTTCCCAGGCTATTCTATACCACTACTTTTAAAAATGAGCATAGCATATAGTTCTGCATTTTTATATTTTTAGAATGTAGGAGGGGGAGGGCCTTACCCTCACCCCACCCCCATTGTTTTAAATTAATTTTTAATGAAGTGTTAAATTAGGGGAGGGGCAGGCCCTCCCTTAAAACCCCTACCCTCATGCCCCCTCTTTTGTCTTAATTATGACAAGATACTCGCATGAACAAAATCTCATCCTTTCCATAATTAAATTCCTTAAACTTAAATTCCCCCACAAGGAGAGGTAATAAATAAATAAGAAAACAAACATGATTCAAGGAAAGCAACTCTCGTTCCCAGCAACCAGTAGCCTCGTGATGTCACGGTCGGGATTCTAAAATTCAGCCCATTGCTAATTATCGTACGGATCAAAAATGGCGGCCCTAAAGTTGGTTGCATCCAGGACTGTACGGTTGCTATGTTGCAGTTACCTCCCTTTATTGTATTTCCTCAGTTGTCTCTCTCACCTACAAGATTTAAAAACCGGAGGTAGAGGGAACGCCTCCCCTTATAATTTTTAATAAATAATATAATAAAAACGGGGTGGGGTTTGGGGAGAGGAAGTTCCCTCCACAAAATAAAAAAGAAACTGGGGAGGGATCTAAGGGCCTCGCCTTATAATTATTAGATACGAATCATCGAATACGAAACTGTGGACATCACGAGCGATGCATATGCCAGCGAATTTGAAGGCTCGCTCTTTTTGGCTTTGCCACCATAGGGCAAACATCACGTTGGAAATTTATAAGGGATTTGCTTAATGGAAGATGATTTAAGTGTTTTACTAGAAATATTTTGGAAGGATATAACTCGAGAATTATTTATAAAATAGAGATAACAGTGTATTTTTCGTGATTTTCTTCCATTGCCCCGCCCATTTCATTTTCAGCATTTTCCCTCAGTTGGGACTATCGATCCGCCCGCCATCTTTGTCACTTGCATGGCAAAAAAGAAGGCAGCCGGAAAATACCGTATTTTGGCCTGATCCGTACAATGATAATTTACCCAGCCCTTCTATCCTACTAGTACTAGTACTAGACACAACAAGTTAGCTAGGCCAGGGATGCCCAAACTTTTTGCATGGCGGGCCATATTCTTTTATGCAAAGATATTCGCGGGCCGGGTTAAAATAATAATATAAAAATGACATAGTATGATGAGTTTTTATTGTAAAATTTTAATGTGAATGGTGAAACTGAGATCTTGAATAAATAGGTGAGGTCAGGCTCAATGCCACTGGTTTTGATATGTATGATATCACGTAGTTGAGAGTCACTTATTCTCGTCCTCACACAGATCTTGTTAAAATTCATAACTGAAAATGTCTGCTTACGTAAGTATGTCGAGCCAAACAAGCTAAGTTTTTTTTAAAAAAACAAATGTTCGAATTCCTTTTAATCTCTCTTTAACCATGAAGCTCACGGTAAAAGTCAAAGAGAAGAATTTGTCTGCTGCGACATTCAGCATCAGTTTGCAGCTCAATGATTTCCAGCTGCAGATTGCCGCAGTATTATCAAAATCTACAGAGAAATATGAAAATTTAACAAAAACAACCATGTTTATCTTTTCAATAGTTATTAAGTCATGAAGGCGTCTTTGAAATTCATCTGCCAAGGATGATATCTGTGATATCTGCATCATACCTATGCATTTGCCTATTGAAGCTTCTTTCTGGTAAACTTGTCATGATTTCCTGCAGTGAGGGGAAATGTGTGGTATTAGGCTGCATTTGAAAAAGTTGCCTTTGAAAAAGTTGCAGCTTATTCCCAAAGTCCTTGACATGTGAATATAATTGGCTTACCACTGCACTGTGCCCTTGGAGAATTGTGTTAAGAAGGTTTATATGTCTTTTCACATCAACCGAAAAGGCAAACTATGCAAGACAAGCAGCATCAGATAGTTCTGGAAATGTTTTTATCTTCCATGTACTTCCCAATTTCTTTTTTAATGTGTAGACGCGCTGAAGTGATGTCCCCTGACTAAACCATCTTATTTCATTGTCATACATAACATCTTTGTATTCTCTCTGGATGTCAAGAAGACACTGCTAAAACTGGCTGTGAAACAGGGTTTTAGAGCGAATAGAGATCACATCCTTTATCGCTTGCTTAAGGACTTTTGCCATCCTTTGACGTTATCAAAACGGTAAAACTTGTCGACTTTTCTTATATTTAATGCTGTTAAAAAATAATATGTGGTAAATTATCGTTTAGCGGATCCGGCCGCCATCTTTGTTTATATGCAAACGTCTGAAGCACTACAACTAAACCTAACCCTAACTTCTTTATTACCTTCCATTTTGGAAACATTCACTCATAAAAATGTTAAAACTTAACTAATTTCTCTTAAATTGGGCGGTGTATAAAGTTTCCGACCTAGCAATATTACCGTCCTCAACGCTGCCACCATCTTGGATCTGTACAACGATAATTAGCCTAATACGTTAGTTAATTAATTATATATGAGGCCGCGGGCCAGTAAAAATTGCTTCGCGGGCCGGACTTTGGGCATCCCTGAGCTAGGCGTTCTTTTAGCAGGTCTAGCTCATGTATTAATTTATTCAATTATAGTAATAGTTTAGTAATAATCTTAATAACTTGGCCTGAGGAGTCCCCGAGTCACCCAGCTCCGAATGGGTACCTAACTAGACAATAGTTAGGCGGCTGGGGTAATGCGTGGAACCCCTATAGCCGTGGCCTGTGACCGCTACATCACTTGCCAACAGATCATCTCTCATGGTCTGTGGACGCAATTATCTTCTGCATAGAAGGAGCGTCTGTATATCTAAGATAAGATAGGTACTTGGATAAATCATTTTTCACTTTGTGAAAAATCTTTGCTGAATTATCCGCCCCTTGTTCAACTTTTTGTCCACTTAAAAATGTAAACAACGTGCATGTGTGTAAAGATAATTGCACTTTTCTGTGTAATTTCTTGATGAAATTGGATGTGGGATATATCATTTTAAAGATAATTGGATGCTGAACATTACTAACTATGTTCTCCAATTTTTTTGTGCTGAATTTCATTATTAAAATGTAATTAGTTGAGTTACAGTAAATAAACTACATAAATAATATAAATATCATTTAGATTCGCCACCACTCGCGATTTTAATGGTAACCATTGTTTTCAGCATCCAAATATCTACAAGAATTGATAATGTCCCATCACCCCCAACCTCCCCCAAATTTAAAAAAAAATTAATCAAATCAATCACCACATGGTTTTTCAAGATGGCCGACATTTTCTTCTATGTACCTCAGCCAATTATTTTCAAATTTGATCTAATCTAGCGGCTAAACAATATTAATAACACTATTTTAAGTTACTTAAGGTATAGAAGACTAACTAACAAGCAATATAAATAGATAATTTATTTGTATTTGTAAATACTAATTTGTTTTCCAGAGACATAAAAAAATGTAATGTTTAAGGGCGACTCGACTACATGAACCAGTATTAAACAAGAATTTTTGTCAATTATTTTTCTCCTTTTCAAGACGAAAAGTTTGATGTGCTTGACTTAATATTTTGGATAATTATTTTTAAGTTGTGCTCAATTTAAAATATCACATATGCAAATTTGACGGCCATTTTGAATATTAATGAGCCAATCTTGCGTAATTCAGAATTAATTTTAGGACGCTTGTTTTGGCAATGATATGACGAATGCGGAAATATATGGTTTGTTATGGTTATCTTCATTCATTTCTGAAATAACTTCAATTGACTGGAATTTTAAACAGCTGTCTCAGTCTTACTGCCCAATTTTCACTTTTGTCTGTTTTATATTTTCTTATATGTCTCAATTAGCGGAGTTATCCCAAAATAATTCACTAAAAAATTCATAACTTTCTTTAGAAATAACATAAAACTATAATTTTGGTATCAATAAATTGCATTTTTCAAGCCCTTTCCAACCAACTAG
>MUZC01003350.1:313205-349225 GCA_002072015.1 Radix auricularia
ATGTCGTAGCACTAGTTTCCTGACTAGCGCTACGACATGTCGTAACGCTAGCAATATCCGACCGGGTCGTCTGCCGCTACGACAAAATTGTCGTAGCGCTAGCCACATCCCTACAAAAATTAATTTACTGACTTGAGATATTTTTAAAAGTATTAAAATAATTTTTATTTTGTTACTAGATGTTTGATTCTTATTTTGTTTGTTTGTATTATTGTATGTGAAAAAATTTCATTTGGCATCTTGACTTACTGTGACAACCCAGCAAGTAGGGTGATAAATAAACAGGTTGCATAACTTTTGACTATTATATTTATTTATTGAAAAAATATACCTTAGAAATTTGTAAGACTCACAAATTAGCACTGTAATGGCTAAAATATGCAAAGCACAGTCAAGAGAGGAAGAAAAAGAGGCAGACAAAGGAAGATATGGGAGGACGATGTCATTCAGCGACTTCAAAAAGGCAGAACAGGACTGGGACACATGGCACGAGAAAGAGTGCAGTTCACATTGATGCCCCAAAGACGGGTTAAGGGACAGTTCAAGTTCAAGCTAAAATACAAGATATAATAATGCATTTAATTGATTTAATAAATTAAAAACGTAAGTTCTCACACGAAAATTACAATTCGCTGCGAAATAATATATGTGCTAAAACTGCAGGATTACCAAATATAACATATATAAATGCATTTGATAAAATAAAAACAAAAGTTTTTGCGAAAGAAATTAAAATTCACTGCGAAATAATATACATACTAAAACAGCAGGATTACCTAAAGTTGACAGTTCTCAATTATTTTAAAATGTACCCCTCAGCTACATAGTTAATTTAAACTATACATGTCATGAAGTTGTGCATCTAGGTCCTCCAATTATAAAAATATTAAATATTTAAGCTATAAATTATAAAAACTCCCCAGTGACTCTAAAATTGATATTTGCGACAAAATAAAATTTTGTGTGTCTTCTAACCTAGATTTTGATTGAACAATGGCTGAATTATGTAGTAGAGGGGTACATTTTAAATAATTAAGAACTGTCAATTTAAAAGAAGGAAGTAGACTAAAAAATAATAAATAAAATATAGAACACTTCAGGACATCAGTAGCTTTAAATTACTCAATATTAAATTTAAAAACTTTGTTAAAAAAAACAAAAAGTAAAAGAATTTTAATTCAAAAAATTTTTAAGTTACTGATTTAAAAAGAATATACAAAATAAAATTGAAAATTTGCTTTAAATTAAAATTAAATAAAACACTGAATATCACTGAATGGAAAAACTTAAAAGAAATAATGAAAATGTAAACTAAACAATGTAATTTCTGTCTCTACAAGTATATTACATTATAAGCTATTTTTCCCTTGTTAATTTTAAGTCTAAAAAATGGAATCCACGGACAACAGACTTATTTAAGGGCCTAAAAAATAAAATCTTTAATGTTATTAATGTTAACATTGTCAACACATACTTGGCATTTTCACCCCTAGGTGACAAGCATGTTTGTATAAACTTAAATAAAATAGAAGAAATTGGTTATATAACTAAAGCAGAAGTAGAAAAAAAGAGGCTTAAATAAACTAACTAACAAACAAACATAAATACAAACAAAGCTTCTGGTCAAGATGAATTTCCAACTAGAAAACTCAAACTTTGGGTCAAAGTCAAAGAATTAAACAATGAACTTCCCCAAATCCTAGATGTACTTTTTCAAGCCCTTTAAACAAGGGTAAGGTGTCCCAGTCCCAGGATTAAAAACTAGCAAATGTGATACCCATTTTAAAAATGAGATTAAACAAAACAGACCCTTGTTTTCATTTTCAAGCATTACTTGTAAATTACTAGAGCACATAATAAATAGTTTAGGTTGTTAAGACCGGTTAACCATTCAAAACAAGGGTATCGAGGTATTTTTAATTAATTTTTAAAACCCACTAAAGATGTAATAAAAATAGCACCACCATGACTTGCTCGTTGATGACATCACACTTACTTCTTTTGTGCAATGACTGCCAACTCAGCAAATCAAAAAACAAAATTAAATATTAATCAGATTGATTGTGAGCCTGAGGCATAAACAGGGATGATAATGATAATATGATTTTAATGCCATATTTTCAATCGTCAACTTGCTGGAATTGCTTATTTTAATAATATCAAATTCTGTGTCAATTTGGTAATTGAATGGTAATGTTAATTTGAACTGCTGGTAATCAGACATGGAATTGGCTGCCTTAATAAACCAGGAAAACCAACACACTATAAACATTTAAAACACTAATAAAAATATAATTTATTATAATACTATACATAAACCTTGGATAAGTAAAGGACGCACTAATCTTCTTTGTATAGGAGTAGAAAGAAGGAGCCTCTGTAATAAATAAGTATATGAATATGGCTTTAATATATTTTAAAAGAACCATCCATATAGTATGTAACCAACTGCCAACAACTCAGACTGTTTGAAATCTGACATATTAGTTGTGAACACAATTATCTCCTCATGGACCGAGATTACTTTCTAACTTTCTCTAGTTAAAAGTGTACATTTAGCAATTAGCAGAATGACATCCATGATCACTGCTCTGATACGCTTAACTTATTATAACTCAACTTTTTATAATTGTATGTATTTTGAAAAGATAAATAAAAGTTCTAACCTATATAATATATACATAGAATCATTTTGTTTTCAGTTAAATGGATAGCGAGTATCAACGTGATGGACGTTTAATGGATATGATAGATGAGAAATGGAGGTCTGATCAACTGCCCAAAGAGGATATTCAGGTTTATGTGAAAATTTTTGTGTGTAAAAGTCTCCCAAATATGTTCCTCAATTAAATAATAAGCAATTGTTATAATTTTGCATATAAATATGAAAAGTCAATTTTCAAAGAATACAATTTTCCAACATATATAATTTTGAAAGGGTATTGGTTCTAAGTCATAAGTGTTGGCATTGACCTTTGACTTAATGTTTTATTCATAGGGCTGCGGAAATCAATGACTAATTAATGTTAAAATTTTTAATTGATTAAAATTTAAGAAAATATTTTTCATTCTCCAAGTTATTAATAAAATAATATTTTTTGTTACTTACATACTTTTCCAACGTATTATTAATGTAGACGTGCATATATAAACAAATAGTTTTTTTTCCTTATATCTTGTATAACAGAACAATTTTGCTGTTACATCACAAAATTTAGGTGCCATGGTATTACAGCAACTGAACCAATTTTGCTAAATAATGAATTTGCAACTTCATGGGATCTATATATATGCGTTTCTTAAAACATAATTATTTCCAATTAATCTATTTATTTTTCCCAATTAATCTGTACTAGCCCTAATTATTTGTTTTATTTTTAAAAATTAAATTAACACTTTTTATGTGACTTTCTAAATCACAGGTTCTAGAAGTTTATGACATGATAGCACATTTCTAATTATGCATTCTCTATTTAAAGGATATAAAAATAAAAATAGTTTTTATTTGTGGGTATTTACAGGTGCCAATAACAGCAAGGCCAGAACCAGAGCAAGATAATGGTCAAAGTGCTGAAAGCTTGCAGGAACAAGAACAGAAATGGATGGATATAGCACTCTCTTCCTTGAATAACATGCCTCCTACATCTACTCAGAGCTGACAGAATTATTTGCTAAGGAATAGAAACAGTTTCTATTTAATCACTAAAAAAAGGCTTGTAAAAAAACTGTATTTATATTTTTTTAATCATTCAAATTTGGGACATTTTGAATTGATGAACAAGGCAATAAAATCAAACAACATACACATCAAGCATTACATTTTTTTCTAGCAAAAAATACTGAAAACTTGCATATTTTATGATTTAACCACACAATATACCATTCTTACTATTTTCAGCTTTGATAATTCAGTGATGCTGATCTAAAACAATATAAAAAATATTAAGAAATGAAAAAGTAGCAACATTGTGTGCTTTACAACAAAATGACTAAGTGATTAATTGAGAATGTCTACAAGACTCCTTTATTTTCTTATATGTACTTTTTAGGTCAATTTTTGAAACTCCATGACTATACTTGAATAAAACTGCCTTGATTATTTTTATGTTGTGAATTCTGTTATTTATTACAATTTTATATTTATAAGTTATGTTGTGAATTCTGTTATTTATTACAATTTTATATTTATAAGAATAGCTATTTGTTCAAATGATTGAATCCATTAATAAAACTTTTAGTCTCCTCCAAAAAATTTTTTGGATTAGATTTTCAACTTGCAAATTTACTTTCTAAATTTTATAATTCAATATTCTATTTCATTCTAACTACCGCACCAGTCATACACAACTCTAGAAAATCAGCACACAGGAATCTTGCACTTCAAGCAAAATTTATAAAACATTTCATGTTGAATTAACAAAATGTTAATATACACTATATTACAGATTTAAGTCTGTATCAATAATCATTTAATCTCCAACAAGTGTCTCATAGTACATCATTTATAACTGATTTAATAAATATTAATACAACCCATGTTTTAATTGAAATTAAGATTTCAACTGAAGTGTTTTGGCATAATTTTAGTAACTTTTAATGTTATGCCCAACTAAACAATGCATTACAAAGTGTCCAAAGTCTCTTTAAAATAAATATTTTTTTAAAAAAAACTTTGAAAGATAATAAAATATTTTAAAACTTACTCTTAAGTAAAAACTCACAATAATATTTTGGTTAAAGACCTCCAAATAGGGAACATGTACTTTGAATTTTTAAGAAATGGATGAATGTAAATTGTTTAATGAACTGTTTACATTATGCAATATTGCATCCTTATGCACATAGACCCCTTTCAAATAGAGCAATGTCAATTTCTTAAAGGAGCAAAAATAAAAACTATTTTATCACACAATGCACCCTGTTCCATACATTATAGAATGTATCCTAAGAAGTTTAAAAATATGATTTTAATGATCATAGACAGCATTAACTTATCAGTTTGAAAGGCTTATCATCAACATATGTTTGATCTCTTAAAAAAAATTCTTACAAGGAAAGTTACAAAAATGATGACCCATATTTGGTTTTCACTAGATAAGTGATGCAGCTTACTTAGCTTGATAATTGTATTCCTAATATAGATTATAAATCAAGTGTGAATAAATTATCCCTATCCATAATAATCAGCAGCTGTATTTATTGAGCTAAACATTACAGTGCATTTTACTTATCTGATCTATCACAAGAGTCAAACAAATGAGCAACAACTGATTTTGTTTCCTATTTTAGTGCTAATATCAGTATGTCCAAGCATTTTCTTTAACCCAACCAGGCCGTATTCCTCGTTTTATAGTAATTTCAAATCTTTCCCCAAATTCCCTAGACCGATTTTCTGGTACTTTGCTAGTTACAACAAAAAAACGAAATAAACGATGATAATAACCAACCAATCGTGTAACCCAAATATAAGCCATTGCGGCCCCCATGTTTAATTTTTATTTGCATGTGATATTCAAAAATTATTGAAAATTTTATGTGAATCGAGTGTCTGATGAACAATTACTTGACAGGAAAGTGGAACTAGGATATTGTGTTACATTGTTTTGATTTTTTCAGGATTTAAGTTATGATTTAAATAAGAAAACATTTCTAGGTCAAGTAATACACTATGCCAGAGATAATTGCGGTCATGCTGTGTGTAGGGCATGTGTAGTGTATAAGGAAAAACAATCTAGAGTGACCTGCATAAACAATCCATGTGTTATGTAAAAATATTATTTCTGCTAGGTGGATTGACAAACATAGGTGAAATTTTGACACTAAATGAAAGATAAACCTATTTACAACAGTTTATCAAAGTTTCATTCTATTCACTTCTTTGCATGTAAGTAATTATTTTCTACAGCATGTTTGTATTTTCTCTTAGCGCCCAGGAACCCAGGCATAGGGGAAAGTTAGGTGTAGGGCTATAGGCTCGGTAGGGTTAAGATTCAATCTATTGCAGACGCTTCATATGCTATCCCAATTTCTGCATTATATATTTTAAAGGATCGGAAAAAATTTCTTAAAAATATAGACGAGTTAAAAAATATATTTCAAAGCTACATTATTCAGTCTCTTAAATTTACTGGATAATAAATTTAGATATATTGGTTTCAAAGAAAGTGAACTAAATCCATTTTTCTAAATATATTTGATGGATTATATGCATTGCCCAGTCCAAGAAATATACTAGTACTAATTTTAAAACTGAGTATAATATGAAACTGTCCTGTCAAATTTTGAAAATAGTTACAGAAAATAAGAATACACAGCTATTGCTTATTGTAACTTTGTTGACTTCTTATAAAGCTAATTTAAATTTAATACAATTCATTTTTTTGTAAGGCAAGTGTACAAAAATAAATATAATATTACAAAGCCGAATCTCTAACGGTAACAACAAGTACCACTAATTTTTTTTTTCTTCTCAAATTTAAACATTGCTTGTGTGTGTTTAAAAAACAAAGCTCTTGTATGGTGTTTCATAAAGATCCAAGTTCAGCTCTGTCAGGCTAAAGTAACGTTCTTATTTATGAAATATTATGCACTTACTGGTTTGTATTTATCAGTGTAATATGTTAATTATTACACAAAATTCAATTATTTAATTTGTTTTGTTTTTTAAAAAAAAACATAATTCACTCAAATAATTAAAGCTTAATATATAGATATGTGACTAAAAAAAATTATATTATTTTCAATTTTAAAAAAGTAAAAAAATTAAATAAAACAGGGTGCCATACATGTCTTGCTATAATGCATTCAATTATCCATCAGCAATATTATCATGACTCATTCTTAAGGGCTGATCCATTGACTAAAATTTGTTCTGTGGGGCTGTCAGTGCTACTGCAGTTAGTAGATGGGATGATAAAGGCTGTGGCATGAGGGAAAATCTTGTGGCAGCGGGTTTGATATTCAAGGGCCTCTTGTTCACATTTTCCTAAATCTCCACGACAGAGTGCCTCCAACACCTCTACACAATTCTTCAAGGAAAAATGGTTGGATGACAAAATAAATTTACATTATTTGCTCACTTAAAATATAAGGCATTTCAAAATTTTTTAATTTTTGTTTGTTAAATGATTTGACTCTATAAACATTTAGTTAATAAAAATAAAATGTTTAAATATGTACAACTCACTTTTATTGTTACTCCTTTCAAATTTGAGTCCAAACTGGTAGCTAATGACATTGCCTCTTCTTGTCTGGATTTGTCAAGTTTATACATCATTCTAGCACCTGTAAGGTTTATTACAAAAATTGAAAAAACTTATAAGTATTGTTATAAAATGACAACTACAGTAGGAAAAAAGTGACATCAAGACATAAACAATTTTTTAAAAAAATGAAATATACCTGCTGCTCGATGTTCTAATGAGTCAGAATTGCTTGCAAGAAACTCCTCATTGAGCTGAAGAGCTGTCTTTTCTTGGTAAATATTTTTCATTTCAAGGTTTATCACAGTCTTTGCAGGTTCAGGAAGTTCCCCTTGATCTTTCACTAAAAATAATGGAAAACTCATGTGAAAATCAAATTAAAAAGCTTTTAAAATAAATTTTTACTCCAAAACAGCTAGCCAGAAAAAAACATGAATAAACTATGTTTAGTTGCAAACTTCAAAACCTTTTAATCACAACAAATATTTTCATAAAAGTAAATTCAGAAAATACAGCTTACCATATTGGAGAAAATGAATGAGGCATATGTGAAAACGTGGATCTGATCTGTTTGCCAGTACTCCTCTCTTAATAGACTGAAGCATCAGCAGCAATTTGCCTTCAAATTAAAAAATTGTGGTTGTTTAAAAATCACTAAATAATACTAAATATATTTGCAATACATTGTTTATAAGTGCAATACCTGTGCTACACTATGGGTTTGGCAGATCTAAAATATTAATATGTTCATATTCTTTTTTACCCTGGTTGAGTAAAATGATATTGATGCCTGTCACTACCAATGAAAAGTAACCTTTAGAAGTTCACAAAGGTGCCACTTTATATAAACAAATAATAGTGCCACCAATTAGCCTCAATCTTAACCCAGTGCATAAATTTCTTCTTTTTTCTACATCGTTTCCCTTTCACAAATTATTATTAACAATGAGGTCATGTCATAATATATTTTACAGCGAGAAACAACACAATCATTTTATCTAGACACCAAAACGTTTATATGAGTACCCCGCACAGCGAGGACACAGACGCGCTTTAGTGCATTGTATATAAGATTTAATTGTATTTTAGTCATAGTTACATAAATATATCAAAAAGCATAACTTAAAACTTTTTAATATATACCTTTACGGGAGTAGATCTTGTACGCTTTGACATGGGTTTCTATACATTGAGGTATCAACATTTGGAGTGGTTTCAAAAAATGAATTGCATGCTCTAAAGGATCATCTGCCTGAAAATTAAATATAATAAATAGTATATAATCCATATAAGAAAGAAAGACTCAAATAGTGTTTTTTTGTACAGAACACAAATTTTGATCAAAAAACTTAAACTGAAGACAGCATAGATTTAAAAATCCATTTTATCTTCTCAAGCTTCCTAACAAAAGACTATTTATTAAAAATCTCAGAAGGTAATACAAGTGGATTTTTAAAACCTTTACTCTAGTGGTCTTTTGTGTGTAAAAGATTATTGATTTAGAATGATTTTTTAAAAATTCTAAATCAATAATCATCTAAAAAGTAATAAATAGACAATGAAAGAGAGTTTGGAGTGTCTTAAAAAAAATTCTCAATTAGATCCATTAACATAAGGTAAAGTCTTCATGAGATGGGTACAAATGTTTTTTTTTTTAAAAGCGCCAATTAATTGTACAACCTATTCATTGTGTCATCAAAAATATGATTTCTTTAATGCGCAGTACATCCCCTGCATCTGCTATTAAGAGCCAAAACAATGATTTTGAACACTTAAAGAACTTAGTTTACTTTCTTCTTAAGCTATGAAAATTTAAGCGCCTAATTTACCATGGATATATTTTTTAATACAAAGAGCTGGTGCCCTTTTAAGGGCTGAAAGACATCAGATGTAACTTACACCAAATAAATTAATTTTTTTAAAAATAAGTTTTGTTCCATTAAAAGATAAGGATCAAAGACCAAAAACTGAAGTAGAAAAGATGAAAACTATGAAGCTGGTATGAAGCATTTCGAAATGCTTATTATTATTCTGTGATGATCATTATTCATTTTTGGTAGAACTTTTATTGGGAAATAAATTCAATTTAGGTGCTTTTATGAGCAGAGTTTAGTTAGTTTAGAACTTAAGATCTCATTTGGTGCAGAGGGAATAAGTACAACCAAGTGGATGGAAAAGATATTAGATTTTAGCAGTGAAGAATTAAGTTACTTTTATTTACTGTTATTTTATTAGTAAATTGAAAATTCTGCACTGACAACTTTAAAAAGCTCAATTAATTTATTGCTTGATAACAGTATTAAAAATTCATTTTATTTGCATTGAGTAATCATCAGACCAGGTTTCCTAATTACTCCCAAGATAGCATGACAACATCTCAAAGAAGCTGATGAGCTTTTTTTTTAGTTTAATAGAAATAAATTGGCTAACAATGATGATTAGAAAGCCTCTATCCTAACTAAGTTACAAGACAGACAAAAGATGCATTCAAGAAATTATTTATGAGATACCACATTAAGTGCTATCCTAAACTTTTTTCAACACTTGTGTACAAAGTAGTTTAACACCTGCTTTTTTTTACCTCAGATTTATTGCATAAAAATGTAAATTTCAATAAAATCATGGTGGACAGAAAGAACCCATCCAAAACACCAGTGACAGCTATGGATAGTTCCCTATTTACTATAGTGTCATATAACAATACAAGCTTTCAAGTAACACTTAATAAAAAAGAATACTTATTTGTGCTAAACTAGTTGAACCTCTCCTAATACAGCCCGGTAAATCTCTTTTGTGCTCAAGAAAATACCTTTTTAAAACAGCAACATAATTTTTCCCAATCAAATTATGGTATTTTTAAAAAATCTGTTTAAATTTGCATTTAAGCTATTTTTATTTTTGGTATTTTTTGTTAACCAGTATGACATGTTACAAAAGTAAAATAAATTTTTGGAAAGACTATCATTATGATGATCATTAAACTTGGCCATGAATGTTTACTTCCTTACAATTAGAAGAAATTGAATATTTGCAACCTGATAACCCCATCCTGAAAAAAAATTTGCAATATCAATTGATATGCTGGTGTTTTTTGAATATTATTTCTTAAAGTTTAATGTGTCATTAGGTTTTCAGTAAACTTCCTCCTCAGTCCTGTAAAGATTTCACATTTATTGCGATCAACTGGTTATGAAATTTAAAAAATTGCTGAAATGTATTTATATTATTATTGTCCAACTAACTTCATCTTTTAGGATAAGAATGGTTATTTCACTTATCTAAAGGACACCCGTCTTGAGGTTAATACTGTTTTTACCTGAAGTTTAGTACTAGTATTTTATTAGCCAAATTTAAAAAAACAACTTAAAAACTGCCACAAAACTTTGCGAACCCAGCGAAAACACTGGCAACTAAAGCTTCTCTCACTAAATGAAGAGTTTCTACTTCCTATGATTTCATTACTTAAGAGAGTGCTATCGAGGCGCGCTTCACAGCACTATGGTATTACTGCGCCTTGACACGTTAAACATTAAGTAGGAAACTTTGATAAATGATAGATGATTTGAAGTATTGCTCACACTGACATTAAAAAAAATTCAAAAATAGTTTTCATTTCAGTCCAAAAAATTTTGCTAATTTTTTATATGAAAATTACATTGGACTTGGAGCAACTGAATGTTTTTAAATAACATAATTCTTACTAAGGTTGTTAACGGTTAACCGTTCTTCAGATCAGGACCAGTCCGGTTTAATCAGGACTGGTTAACAGTAACTTCAATTAGTAGGTATTAGTTTATTACCGGGAGTTAATTTTTTTGTTGTGTTCCGGCAGAATATCAGAGCCAATACACGAGCAGCAACAGTGACATGAAAGCATTTTCTTAAAATTCCAATAATTTAAATATAAAAATACACGTCATGACTGTTAGTGGAGTTCGGCTAGTGAACGATTTTTATCTTTTTTAAATTTGCTTAGCTGATGAAGCATAGTACGAGAACAAACACTGATGTCAAAGAGTGAACAACGGTCAAGACTCCAAGTGTTACTATTTATATTACAAGAGGAAACATACGCCTAATAGTACTTACAGAGTGTTTACTGGTCTTCAAATTCGATTTCAGTCTTTTATTAATAGCTCTCTTGCACGTCAAGGCATTTGACTTAAAATTACAAAATTCATATAATATTTGATGTTTTCTACAAATTTATTTCATGTCTGTTCAAAAAGGAGCTTGACTGGACAGTAAAACTGTCTTTTTTTTAAAACCAGTCCTTAAAAATGAATTGACTTGACATTTGATAACATGATGTTTTAACTCTTAATGTGCTATAAGGTTTTCGGAAAACTTCCGCCTCAGTACCGTAAGAATTTCCCAAATTGCAATCAACCGGTTATGAAATTTAAAAAATTGCGTAAAATCCATTTATTTTATTTTATTGTCATACTGACGTTATCTTTAGAATAAGAATGGTTATTTTATATATTTGAAAGACCGTTTTGAGTTTTAAACTATTTTTACCTGTAGTTTAGTACTATTATTTTAGTAATAAAGTATAGCAAAATCGCATCTTCGAAAAAAAAACCTAAAAACTTCCAAAAAACTTCGCTAATCGAGCGATAACACTAGCGAGGTAAACAGCCGCCATTGCCGGAAGTCGAAAACATCGTTTTTCACGCACTGAAAAGTTTTTATTTTCCGTAATTTCGTTTCTAAAGAGAGTTCTATCGAGTCGCGCATTACCGCTCTTTGATAAAAAACGGTAAACCGGGGATTACCGCACTTTGGTACATTAAGAGTTAATACTTTAATACATTAAATTAAAAATTTAATATTAATCCTTATGGATTACTTCTTTGTTCAGACAATTTTTTTGTAATAAATTTTTTTATTTTTTTTTGAATTTGCTGTTTTTATGGTAGCGCGGCAGAGCTGAACACTAGCATCGGTAAATAACATGCACTTGGATGTCAAATCAGACGCGGGACGAAAATTTGATGCATTCTCTTGATGGTTCACAAAACACAATAAAATTTCCGGTCCTTTTTTTTTTGTAACGGTTAACCAGTCCTGAAAACAAGCGGTCTTAATAGCCTAAATTCTTACCCTTGCTAATTTGTCAGGGATAAGTTCTTCTTCTTTTGGGCCATCCAATTCACCGTCAGCAGCCTTGTTTTTATTTTGATCCCTCTTCTCTTGTTCTGCTTTTAGTTTCTCTCTTTCAACTTCTGCTTTTTTTTGAGCTTTACGCTGCTTCCTTTTTAATTTCTTTAACTCACTTGGAGACAAATTTTCTGTGAAACAAAAGATAAAATTAAATTATAAGGTTGATTTTTTGGCTAAAATAAAAATGAATAATTATTTTATAATATATAATTGTTTTAAGTTAGCAGTCAATTATGTCATTTAAAATATTTAAAGACACCCAAAGTATAAAAAAAAAAACATCAATTCTTATGCTGATCAATGGAAAATAAAAAATTTGACAAATGACAAAATTGGAAAATTTTATGTTTCAAATGTAGAAAATAAAAGGAAAGGTCATTTTTTAATTGAAAAGATTTTTTCAAGAAATAATCCTACCTGAATTAACATCATTTTCATGATCTGTGTCTGTTAGAGGATGGTCATATAAATGTAAATAGATCTGAGGATATAAAATCAAACGACTACATTACAAATCCTTCTTATCTAACATGATGCATTTATTTCATGAGTTTACAATAGTTATGAATTTTTTTTTAAGAACAGAAATAGAAAAAGGAATAGGTTAATATAATCGAGCATTTATTTATTAAATTATTCTTGAACTGTTTCATCACTAAGTTAAAAAAAATTTTGCCTTGATCAAAGATTCTTAAATTATTTCATTTGCCGGGGATTCAGTTTCTGGATCTTTTCAGCTATCAAATTAAAAGATTAGGCTTTGTTTGCATGAGGTTGGACAATGCATCATATTATGTTTATAAATATAATATATATAATAGTGTAAAAAGGCAGGTTGAACCTAGATATGAAAAGACTGGACAATAAACTAAAGATTTTAACGTTTAAATTGACAAAGCGTGGTAATGCACGCCTAGCCTCTATTACCAAAGCCCTGTGAAGCACGCCTTGATAGAACTCTCTTTAGAGACGAAATTATAGAAAGTAAAAGCTCTTCTGTGCATGAAAGAAGATGTATTCGACTTCCGGAAATGGAGGCCATTTCCCTCGCTAGTGTTATCTCGATTCGCAAAGTGTTTTTTTATATAGTTTTTTCGGGGTTTTTTTTTTGGAGATCTTATTTTGCTTTACTTTATTAAAAGATAATAGTATTTAACTACAGGTAAAAATAATATTACACTCAAGAATTTTTAAATTCTATAACCAGTTGATTGCAATACGGGACATCCTTATGGGACTGAGGCGGAAGTTTAACAAAAACTTTATGGGGCTTTAAACTATTTACAATAGGTACTCCACAATGATAAAAAGGCAGTAATTTTTAAACATTTTACACAACATCCATTAACACTTTCTTACAAGTCTAACATAAATTAATAAAAAATCATCCCATTTAAAAGATCAATTCAAGCACTACAACTCTTAAAGTGCTATAATGCGCGCCTCGCCACTATTACCAAAGCACGGTAAAACACATCTCGATAGAAATCTCTTATGAAACGAAATTAAAGAAAATAAAAACTATTCAGTGTGTGAAAGATAATGTATTCGATTTCTGGCAATGGTGGCCGTTTCCCTTGCTAGTGTTATCGCTCGATTCACGAAAGTTTTGGTAGTTTTTACAGATTTTTTTTCAAGATGTGATTTTGCTATACTTTATTACTAAAATAATAGTAATAAACTACAGGTTAACGTTTAAATTGACAAAGCGCTGTAATGCGTGCCTAGTTGCTATTACCAAAGCGCGGCAAACCACGCCTTGATAGCTTAACTTCAAAAGAAGTGATTTTCCAATACTTTATTATAAAAATTATAGTACTAAACTACAGGTAAATATAGTATTTAACTCAAAACAGTGTTTTGGATGCGTAAAATAACCATTCTTAGCCTAAAACATGAAGTCAGTATGACTATAATTTTATAAATGGATTTTACGCAATTTTTTTATTTCATAGCCAGTTGATCGCAATACGGGAAATTCTTACGGGAATGAGGCGGAAGATTATTGAAAACCTTCTAGGGCTTTAAGAGTTAACAGGTTTTTGAGCTTGACATCTTGCACCGAATGGACGCAGGGGCCCTTTTAATGTAATTTTTTCTTCTATAATAGCTATACAAAAATTAGTTCAAGCATTAGATAAAGAGTAAATAACTGGATTTTGACCAAACTTAGTATATAAAAACTTAAGAACCTATAATAAATTATTGTAGGGATCTGAACTCCCAATGTCCATTCCCTCTGAGCTGGGGCCCAAAATGTCTTTTTTACTGAATGATAATAATTGTATTCCCCATTTAATTTTACACGATATTGAGAAGTATACCTTGAGTACAATGTCCATAGAAAAATTTGGGGGGCTCTTAATATTGTTTCTTCTTTACTAAGCTTTTTAATTATTAATTTATCCATTAGCTATGAAACTTGGGCCTTGTTTTTTTACCCACTTCCGCGAAGGTTTCTGGCATAATTTTTAAAAACTACCTCACATTGGTTGATTTAACAGCTCCTTTTTGAGGACCGGTTAACTGTTCAAAAAAAAAAAAGACCGGTTAACCATTGATCCCAAATTTTACTATGTTTTGTGAACCGACAACAGAAAGCATCGCCCCATGATGTCTGTCTGATTTGACATCCAAGAGCCTATTATGTACCGACGTTAGTGTTCCCCTCTGCTGCGCTACTGTCAAAACAGCGAATTTTTTAAAAAAATGTAACAATTATTTTTTTTTAAAAATCGTTACAACAAAGAAGTAAACCGTAATGATTAATATTTAATTTTATGTATTAAAAGTATTAAAACGACATGTTATCAAATATTGTCAAGTCAATTCGTTAGCGAGGGCAGGTTAACACTTTAGCCCATCATTCGGTAATGTGGAGGCCTTTTTTTTATCTTTTTGGGTGCTGTAAGAAATATTAAAAAATGCATACAAATGTTGTTACAAAACCCCTATAACTATATATATTTTTAGAAAGGGAAATGGATGGAGATTATGTTAACGCTTTTAACAAAAAAAATTCATGTAACCTTGACCTTAGAATGCTCACGCACATTTTGTTTTACAAATTTGTTCAAACTTTCAAATACCCCAAATATAATTTTTTTTTTAAAGATTCCATGAAAACACTTATAAAATATGTTAGTCATTTCATTTATCTTTCAGAAAATGTATGGTTTTAAAAGGTTTTGAGTGCAAATAAATAAATAACTTAGGGCTGTTATCGATTAATTTAAATTTAATCGTTAACTTTTAAAAAATATTAATTTTGATTAAGCTAAGAATAAGATGTATGTTAAACTGAAAATTTCAAGGGAAGTAACAAAAACAGGCAATTAACATTTTTAAGAGCTTATTTTAAAGTTTACACTTAGAAGATCCTTTTTTTAAATGGAGAAGTTTGTATGTAAAAAAAAAAAAGCAAATTATTATTAATATTAATAATTAATCATTTATTAACTCTTAAAGTCACAAAAGGGTTTGCAATAAATTTCAGCCTCAGTCCCGTAAGGATTTCCCGTATTACGATCAACCAGTTATGAAATTAAAAAATTTGCGTAAAATCCATTTATAATATTATTGTCATACTGACTTCACTTTTTAGGCTAAGAATGGTTATTTTACGCATCCAAAAGACCGTACTGAGTTTAAAACAATATTTACCTGTAGTTTAGTACTATTATCTTAGCAATAAAGTATAGCGAAAACGTATCTTCGAAAAAAAAATGTTAAAACTAACAAAAAACATCAAGAATCGAACGATAACACTAGCGCGGGCAACGGCGCCATTGCCGGAAGTCGAATACATTATTTTTCAAGCATTGAAGAGTTTTTACTTTCTGAGATCTCATTTCTAACAAGTGTGGTATCTAGGGACGCATTACGATGCGCTGTGATCCTTTTCCAACATACATGAAATAATTCTATAGAAAACATCAAATTTTATATCGATGTATCGCCTGGTATCATTTTGTCTACCACATGACTCTCGAATTATAGGTACTTCACTAAGCGCGAGCGCCGATCATTTTTTGGATGTGGGAAACAGACTATAAACCGGTGACCGAGAATGCCGATAAGTCATAGGGTCATATGCTTTTATACTTTCCTTGTCTTTATAAGAAACAGACTATAATTATATTGTGTCTATTTTGTGAGCACATGGACTACTATCATTTAAAAAGTATGGTAATTAGTGTTTGTAGTGGAAATTCTTCGTTTACAATCATTTCCTTTTTACTAACAATAAGTTTTGTCAAATTACTTTTTTTTTTCTTGATAAAGTGTTTTCATTTAAATGATTGTCACGTAATATAAATAGCAACAGTCGGCGAACTTTGCCGTTGTTCAAATCAAACGCGCACTGTGTGCTAGTTCTCGTACGGTGCCTAGACAACGAAGCAAATTAAAAGTTAAAAACATCATTCTTAGTCGTATATTATTTATATATCGAAATATGGAGAAAGCAATTTGAAGTCACCATCGCCATTGCGTTAGTCTTGTATGTTGCCCTGCATCTTAACCATGACACAACAAAAACGAAGTCTAGGTAATAAGCTTACACGGGCTAAATGATTTTGCGATTAGGCAGTCCTGATTAAACTCTTAAAGTCGCAGAAGGGTTTGCAATAAACTTCCGTCTCAGTCCTAGTATTACGATCAGCCGTTTATGAAATTAAAAAATTTGCATAAATCCATTTATAATATTATTGTCATACTGATTTCATTTTTAAGGCAAAGAATGGTTATTTTACGCACCCAAAAAACAATATTTTACCTGTAGTTTAGTACTATTATTTTAGTAATAAAGTATAGCGAAAACGTTTCTTCGAAAAAAAACACCTTAAAACTACCAAAAAACATCGCGAATCGAGCCATATTATATTACGAGAGGTATTTGAAAGACGTAGCAAAGATACCGGGTGATTAATCGGCCCACAAATTCGAGTTTGGTCTTTTAGTGACAGTTTTCCTGCTAGACAAAGGCATTTGATTACCACATTAATAGTAGTAATAGTACGCAGAGTGTAGCTCAAAGCCTATTTGAACAGAAAAAAACGGGGAGGGGGAACGTGTGCGTCGCAAAATTCAATTATTCTGGCGAGTTGACGATCGAAAAATAATGTTTTTTAAAATAAATTCCATTCTATCATAGTTTACTCCGTAGCTTTATAATTTTATTAATTTTAATACGCGACTTGATCGGCATCACACACAAGAGAGGTAAACATGACGTCACAACGGACGGGGCGAGGCGTTGGATTTTGAAACTAATGAAAAAACCTTGATAACTTTAACGAACGATTGAACCTGTCCTCTTATTTAGACCGGTGAACTACGAGTACCCAAAATAAAATATAAAAAAGACAATTAACCATCACTATCACTGTTTAGTTAATTATTTGGATTTTAAAAAAATGCTTTGAATTGAGGGCAATGCGGAAAGAGCTGAATGCAAGCGGGGGGAAGCGGGCTTTGATGCCATCAGACGATGCCAGGCGACAACATTCTCTTGTTAGTTCTCAAATGGGTCTCAAAACATTAGGGATATAAGGACGAGCGGTTAACCGGTCTTTTTTTGAACGGTTAGTCGGTCCTCAAAAACGAGCGGTCTTAACAACCTTAGTCGCCATTGCCGGAAATCAAATACATCATTTTTCAAGCATTGAAGAATTTTTACTTTCCGAGATCTCATTTCAAACGAGAGTGGTATCTAGGGACGCAATACGACGCTTTACGGATAGCGGGAAGAGACGCATTACGACGCCTTGCGACTTTAAGACCTGATTTGAGGACCGGTTAACCGTTAACTTCTTACTGAGATCATGGCAACGCACGAGTCTGCTAGTATTCTTTATAAAAATATTGTGATGCTACATGAAGTTAAAGATAGGGTCAAGTGTCATAGCTTTGCCATGGTAATGTGAACAATTTTAAACTGATAAGCTGAATCTATTCATAAATAATGAAATTTGCTTATTATAATTACAAATTTATTTTCTAAAAAAAGTTAAGTTTATATACATTTTACATGTCAAATGCTATACTGTCATTTAGACATAATTAATATTTTAAAAAAATATCAAACTGTTGTAAATTGTGAATATTCTATTTACCTCAATTGCTAAATGAGCAATCCGTGAATAAAAAGGATGACCACGCAATGAGTCTTCTAGCCGCAACAAACCCACATATGATCTTAATGTCATCTTTCTCATACAGTATGTGTGGAAGTCAAACTGGTCTTCAATTATTTCAGTAAAATGCTTAAAAGAATAATAATTGCTTATGAAACATGAAAAAAAAAATTTTTTACAATTAAATTTTTTACTTCTTATTTATGTTAGTAATATAATAGATCAGAAAATTAATATATAGTGGAACCTGGTCATGGCACTGACCTAAGGGATTGAAATAACTAAAATTATGTCATTTTTTAAATTATTATCTTTGTCTGGCCTCCACATAATATTTCATGGAATGGCCCTCTTTGCAAAAAGTTTTAACACCCTTATATGGCTGTTCCCTTCAAAAAAAAATTGCCATAAAAGGGTTGGGTAGATAACAGAGGTCGAGATAAGTGTGTTCCACTATATTTATAGAAATAAAACATTAAAATGTACAAAAAATTGTTTTTAAATGATTACCCTGTCTATTTCATGACATTTCTTGAGTGCATCTCCCCATTTCCCTAATCTTTTATAGGCAAAAGCACATTCTGTCTGGAACCACATACACTGCATTTCATTTAAGTTTTCAACTGCTGAAATGCCTTCCTGTAGATTTCAATTAAAAAATGTGGAGATTTTAAAAAACATCTTAAAATGTGTTTCATTCATATTTTATATCTGTTAACTTTATACTTAAAAGTAAACATACAAAATACCTACACACAATTTTTAAACAAGAAGTAAAAACAGGCTCTTACTCTAGTAAATTTAGAGCACATATCAGCTGCTTCTTGTATTAAATTGGCACGGAGCATATATTTTGCACATTTACAATTAATGTATCGGTCAGCTGTATCCAATGACTGAGCTTCATCCATGAGTCTCACAGCTTCATCCATATCACCTGCATGCTAAAAGAAGTTAGCCAACATACAATATATCAGAAAATGTAGAAACATGTATACATTTATTGCCAAAAATAACTTAATTGTGATATAGAGTGAAGCTAATAATTAAGCATATGTTAGGTTTGAAAGGAAAAAAAAAATATAATTTATTCACCTACTGCCTTCTATAGCAAATAAAAGTAAAATTATCTGAAATTGATAACTTTAGTGTTCCTTAGATAATTTACCTCTCTCAGTCAAGATATAGAAATTTGGAAAGATAAGCTCACCTTGTATATTTTTGCCTTCAATACATATAACTCAATTAGAAGTGGTGTGTGTTCTATACCAAGATCAATATACTCAAAAGCTTTTTCCATATTGTTTAAGTAGTCATAATGCTGAGCTAAAAAGTAGTAAGCCCAAAGCAATGCAGTGGCTGGTTCAACATCACCTGGGGAGATAATTTATGCATGTACATATATATATATATATATATATATATATATTTATTTAGATTGCTAAAGAGTAATATAAGTTTTATTAAAAAGTCACCCACCAATCACTGTTAGAACATTTTTCCAAACCATGGAATATTTTAAACTACAAAATTGCTGGAAACAATAAGTAAGCCCAATGATTCATTCTGTCCAATGTGGTGTACAATGCTAGAAATGTATGTAAAGAAATGTTTAAATAACAAGAATGTAATATACATCAATAACATAATATACATCTATTATGTTCCTTTTAAATAAATGAACTATAATAATTATTAAGCAGAAAAATATTGTAGATCCTCTTGCTTTTTGTGGTATGTCTAAAATAAGGCAATAAGTTTATAACTCTTCAAAGTAATGAAAGTGAAAAAGACAGTTTAAAAAATGACACATCAATCATAGTGATGATACAAGAAGTTCTGCTCCTTGTAATAGCGATGAAACGAGCTAAATTTGGGTTAACATTCTAGTACATTCAGTTTCAAAAGAATTTATTTGTTAAAACCATCTCCCCGGAGGGGGTGACAGGTAGGGAAAGCCACCATATATAGATAACTGGAGAAATTAACAAGAGGTACTAAAATCAGATGCTACACTAATGGGACAATTTAGGATCCCAAAATGGCCATGCAAATCCTACCCTGAGAAATGTAATGGGCATTATCATTGGGAAAATATCATGTTACAGAATCTTTAAAAAAAAAAAAAATTATGTTGTTTTTTTAAAACTAAGATAGGTAAAGAATTTTCTCACCTTTACTATCAAATTTTCCTGTTTGTTTCAAATTTTCTACATATGAAAGCACGAGGCCTTCGATTGTTTTCACCTGTAAAAAAAATTTCAGAATGTCTAAAAACTTTTTTAAGTTTAAGAAAAAATTTACATTTGAAATGAGTTGTAAAGTAAGTGAATGCAAATTAATGTTTAAAGCCCCATAAGGTTTTTGATAAACTTCTGCCTCAGTCCCGTAAGGATTTCCCAAATTACGATTAGCTGGTTTTGAAATTTTAAAAATTGCTGAAAATGTATTATATTATTATTGTCATACTGACTTTATCTTTTAGGATAAGAAGGTTTTTTACATACCCAAATGACTATCTTGAGTTATATACTATTTTTACCTGTAGTTAAATACTATTATTATTTATAATAAAGTATAGCAAAATCACAACTTTAAAAAAAAAACTTCGCGAATGGAGCAATAAAACTAGCGAGGGAAATGGCCGCCATTGCCGGAAGTCGAATACATCTTCTTTCACGCACAGAAGAGTTTTTACTTACTGTAATTTCTTTTCTAAAGAGAGTTCTATCGTGACGCTTTACCGCGCTTTGGTAATAGAGGCTAGGTGTGCATTACCACGCTTATTCAATTTAAAAGTAAACAATGAAAATTTATGTTTAACTCTAAAAGTCGCAAAGCGTCATAATGCGTCTCTTCCCGCTATCCGTAAACCGTCGTAATGCGTCCCTATATACCACTCTCGTTTGTAATGAGATCTTGTAAGGTAAAAACTCTTCAATGCTTGAAAAATGATGTATTCGACTTCCGGCAATGGCGGCCGTTGCCGCCGCTAGTGTTATGGCTCAATTCGCGATGTTTTTTGGTAGTTTTAACGTTTTTTTTTTCAAAGATACGTTTTCGCTATATTTTATTACTAAAATAATAGTACTAAATGACAGGTAAATATTGTTTTAAACTCAGTACGGTCTTTTGGATGCGTAAAATAACCATTCTTAGCCCAAAAAATGAAGTCAGTATGACAATAATATTATAAATGGATTTTACGCAAATTTTTTAAATTTCATAACCGGTGGATCGTAATACGGGAAATCCTTACGGGACTGAGGCGGAAGTTTATTGCAAACCCTTCTGCGACTTTAAGAGTTAATTAAACTTAATTAATTCATTTTTTAAATTGTATATTTTCCTGTCTCCAACATTTAAAATAACATTCCAAAATAAACAAAATTTAAATAATTAGGCAACTTCACTTTTCCGTTAGAATGTGTAACTAACTTATTTTATGGTCAATCTCAAGTACCTTCCATAAATCTTTGTAAACAGATTTGATTGAGACAAATGAAGGTGGCACCCCTTTTCTTAATGACTTCTTTAAATACTCATCTATAAGCTCTCTAAACACATCATCTGCAATAATTTTAAAAAAACAAAATCAGAAATTATGTAAACCTATTCATTAAAAAACATCATTCATTAAATAACTGGCTGTGAAAATACCGATTACTATCAATCCAAGATAACATTGGATTAGGTCATCAAAACAACAAGTATATCAACAAAATGCATGTAAAATTTAAGTCACAATAATTACAAATATTACCAACACCAAAACTTCACTGTCTTTCAGTGTGTGCACAAAGACAAACAAACCTGTTGTGAAATCAAGGGGCAAGCGCTTAGGCATTGTTGAATGTGGGAATTCTTCCATAATACTCTTATACATTTGCATTCGCTGTTCAGGATTTTCCTCTACAAAAGATATTTTAAATAATGAAATGGGTGAAAGAAAAGGCATAACATAAATGTCTGATTTGTATTGTGTACAATGTAATAAGTGCAAAATTTATTGGGGATTATGTCACTTTTGACAGACTTATTCTTGAAAGTGTTGAGAATTAAATTTCAGTAAAAAAAACTATAGCACCACCAAGCATAATTTCATATTTGTTTACACTTACCCAAATGTAAAGCCCTCTCATAACCCCTGTAATAAGCCCAGTTTTCTGGGTTTCTGTTGATAAGGTCTCTGAAAATTGTTGCTGCCTTATCAGATTGATTAAGTTGATTATATAATTGAGCTATACAGGAAAAAGATCAGAAACATAAATTATAAAAAATTTATCTAAAAAATTACCAAAAATTAAATCATATAAGATTGGCAGTGTCCTTTCAACAATAGAAAATTTATTTTAAAAAACTAACAAAATTCAACTGTCTTTTTTTATAGGGAGTTGTGTGTGAAGGGGTGGGGGTTCATTCCAAATATTAGTAAATAAAAACATCAGCTTGCTACTATGTTTCCAAAAACACTAAGACAGTAAAAAGTACTCGTTTTATAAAAAAATAAGGCAAAAAGTTAATTAAAAGACTTAGTCATCTCTAATTTTTTTTTAATATCTAAATGAAAATTATCTTAGCTTCATTAACATTTACATTAATAAAACTTTACCCATTGTTTCTTGCACATAAAGTCTGTCAACTATTTGTTTGTCAAATGTATTTAAATGTTCCATTGCCTCTAGATTCATTCCTGCTTCTTGCATCACCATATTTTGATATAAAAGAAGTTCACTGTGTTCATAGTCGTAAACAGGTTTTGGCTAAACAATAAAGGAAAATTATAGACTTAAAATTATGATCAAGGAAAAATTTACTTCGGTGAAAAGTTAGGGTAAACACATCTTTAAAAAATGTTCCGTCTAAGGTTCGTTGGTCCGTGTGCAAAGTAAAAAAAGCTTTAGTGCAAAGTTGCACAGCATCCATTTAAAAAAAAATACTTTTGAAACCCCCAAACACAGACATAATATCCTTATCAAAATATGTTACGCAGTAATTGTTAACTGTTGCATGGCATTGGTCAGATATCTGCACGGCCACGCAACTTAAAGGGAACATTGGCACTGAGTTGACAAGGGAGGCTTGCTAGAGACAGAGATGACAATCTTCAAGTTGAGAGTCATACTTAAGTCAATGCAACCTCACAGAAACCATGGATCTTTGTCTCAGTCACAAACTTTCCATGTTCCTGTTTATCTAATCTCTTTACTTTTTCTGTGTCCCAAATATGTTAGCAGTTTTTTTAAAATCTTATGTAAATTATAAATTTTATATTTATTGCAAATTATGTGAAGCTTCAGCATCTTAAAATTTATTTGTGGGCATTAATTCAATTTAAGTGTGACATTATTTGTCAGAAAATGCAAGTTAATCCTTAGCTATTACAAAATTGTCTAATTAGAAAATATTTTTAGATATATTCCTCTAATTAATTTTTCTCACAAAATGTGTTTAAAATGTATACTTTAAATATTTTTACAATGAATGTTTTAGGGGATAGGAAGTGAAGGGTCAAGGTAAATTTAACTTTCTGGCAAGGATTCTTTTAACTCTCAAAGGACGTTTCCTTGACATTTCGACCAAGGCTGGTCAGACACTTATAAAATGGGATTTTTAAAAAACTATATTCCAATGTTATTTTTAAAATCTATCCCTAAATAATTGGATAAAATTAGGAGGAAAAAAAAGATTGCAGGTATTAATTTTTATTTTAAATTTTTTTTAAAATCTAGCCAGAGCCTCGTGTTTATGCTTTACCAGAACACTATTTTTGTTCGCCATTGTGATTATCTTGTTAACTTTAGTCAAAAGCTGTCAGTCGCAATTTTTTTTACAATTATGGCAAAAGATTAATCATCTAGCGAAGAAATCTCTCATATTTATAACTGAAAAATAATTTCTATTGAATGGAATAAAAACAAAATATTAATAAGGAGAATTTATTTATTTTCATCGATGGACAAGTGCACTATCGAAGATATGTATTTTTTGTTTGTTACAAAGTTCTCCCCCGTTGCTAATGTTTTTACAAATAAAATTGGTTTTACTAAATCTATTTATATAGTATGTAGCAATGAGACCTCTATCAATAAAGAAAATTCATTTTAGCATGTATATTTGTCTTTATTTTTATTTTACAAAAGTACAGTGGAACCCACTTACCTCGAGCTCGCTTAGCTCGACCACCCTATTATGTCGACGTTTTTTATTGGAACCGCCAAATTCTCTCTTTGTCTTAGCATTTTCTCGTCGTTTAATTCGATTTTTTTAAGTCGCCGAAACCTCATAACACGAGCACAAAAAAGGGTCAAATTTGCCACTTAACATCGGTTATCTCGATCCCCATGACCAATCGCCAGCTTTAGAAAATGTTAGCTATGATTTTTTTTATAACCAAGGGACCAAGTTTCTGCCACATCAGGGTCTGCTGGTGACGTCACAGCCCACTTGCGTTTTGCTCTCAGCGCTGTGTTGCTTCTGGTACTATGGCAATCGCCGGCTTTTGAAATTCTTAGTTTTTATCGATAATCGACGTTGGTTTTTATTTTAAATTTGTAAATTTCTGCTGTCAGTTGGTGCACATATACCTTTTGTTGTTAGCAAACATGTATGTACAATTTTATAGCATGCCGATAGCTTCATCAAACAAATAACGGCAATGCTGTTGTGTTAAAAAAAAACTCCAAAAACACGTGCATGAACATTATCATTTATTAACGCTAGTGATGGGACGATACCAAAATCATAGGCTGCTTACTGTTAACAAGGCTCCCCAGATTTTAAAATATATAATATAACAGACTACAGACAGTTTACCCACCCCCACTCTCAATCTCCCACACCATTGTTGTTGGTTAGTCCTATTAGCATCAAGTTACCGAAGGAATTGTAAGCTGAGGGGATCGTATGGAATAATAAAATGTACCGTGTGCAAACTTGTTGTCATTGGCAACCATTCATCCTTCAACCTCATTTTGACTATTACATGTACTGTACTACTGCTTTGTTCTCATTGTTTCATTCATAAGAATTTGCCGTGTGCAAAAGCCATTTAACTATTGGTTAGAATTAATTAAAATATGTCAAAGTTGAAGCAAAAGTTCAAAAGGAGTACCTAATTTATTTGTGTACGTTTATATAGAGAAGAGTTCGCTTTGTCATGAGTCATATATAGGTCACGATAGACCATTCTGAGTCCATTGTAAGACCCAAAGAAGATGATTAGGAAGAGAATGGTTCGGGGACAATGAGGGGATGTGTAGGCTACTTATTTGTGTAGCTTGAAAATCAAGCAAGTGGCTTCGAAGCACAGTATCAGTATCGCTCAATCTGGGAATCACCGCAAAACGGCGTTATATTTAAACTTAAACGGTCTTTAAAAACGAACGGTCTTAACAACCTTAAGAAAGAGTGAAGAAATAGGGTCCCGATATTCCGATACGATTCTGATTAATCGTCCCATCACTAATTAACGCACAACACGTACATAAAGAAATTTCAAGCGCATGTTAATATTTTGCCGCCATATTGGTTTTCGCTTTAACTCGATCATCGGTTATGTCGATGCCATTTTTCATACCCCAACGCCGTCGACTTAAGCGGTTTCGACTGTATTTTAATAATATTTTCCCCCCAAGACTCAAATAAATTACATTTGACTTTGTTTACCCTGTTTACACTGTAAGGTGGCATCAGTATTTTACAATTTGCTTCACATTCTGCTTGATAACAAGCTTATAATCATTCTAGATTTTGTAAAGTTGTACTATAACTAATTATGTTAAATTTTATAAATGCTTTTTACAAGCCCATTTCTGTTTATCCTAAATTTTTTATTTCAGTCAGTTATGGCTCTGTAGATTGGGACTTTAGACCACCCCTAGCATTTTCCCAATTACAGGCCTTAACAACCACCCATTGTCCATGTTCCTGAGTTAACTTCTGGTGTCCCTTTTACTGAATCAACCATCAGAAATGAGGGGAAGAATGATAGACTTTTCTTTTAGGTTTCAAGTTGCTATTCAGAATTCACAGACTTACATCTGGTGACTCTTTGAAACTATGCATATATAATTGTTGCTATCATGTCAACAATGTTCAGAAACTCATTTCATTTTATCATGGACATACTAAGGAACATGGGACTTGTCCAATTGTTAATGGAATGAATTATTATTATTCAAAGGATTATGTGACTGACAGTTCAAATTTTAGACTTTTAGAGTTGACTGCTCATAACCGTATAACAACTGTAATTGAATAGCATTTTGCACAATAAGAATATATTACTATTATTTACTTATTTTAAGAATATGAACAAAAAAAAGCAATGTCCACTAAAGTGTGGTTTTAACCCACGAACTGTGTATAGAATCATTTCTGTAATGTGAAGGCTTTTTTTTATCTTTTTGGGTGCCATCAGAAATATTAAAAAATGCATACAAATATTGTTATAAAACCCCTATAACTATATATTTTTAGAAAGGCAAATGGATGGAGATTTTGTTAGCTCTTTTATCCACCCCCTCAAAAACAAATCATGTGACCTTTACCTTAGAATGCTCACCCACAAAAGTTTTTACAAATTTTCAAAAACCCATAACATAATATTTTTTTTTACAGATTCCATGAAAACACTTATGACTTATGAAATATGATAGATATTACTTTTATCTTTCAGAAAATGTATGGTTTTTAAAAGTTTTGCGAAGAAATAAATAAATAAATCCTTTATTTTACCAGTGAAAGACATATTTATTGGTCTATTTTTGCAAAACTCGTTGAGGAACAGGGAAAAAAAGTTTTGTGGTGGTGTTGATGTGAACTGTTCAATAATATTTTTGGTTGATTTGGGTTGCCTAACTGTGAAGTTTATTGCATTTGCATGAAAATCAGATGCAGCAGTCACTGCAACCCATCAATTCTATCTGAATATGCAAATTTGATGTCCAACTGCGATTCATGACTAGCATTAGGCATAGTACCTAGTACTAGTGCATCGGCAGATTCACTACAACTAGAATCTGGACTAAGATTATCATGTGGAATAATAAAATCATCACCCCTATCACTTAGATATTCACACAAGTGGCTTTCAAATTTATTTCTATCTTTTTTTTAACCTATACCTGAAGGTCCAACTGCAGAATTATCCATTTTGACTCGAAAATCGGCCTGAGAAAACAGTCTATAAGACGCCGATAAAATCTTAAAGTTTTTCACTGCTAGCTTGACCCGGGAGAAGAATTAATTAATAATAAAAGGAAGTGGCTTAGTTTACGATAAAATAGTGGGTTGAAAGTTGCTATTGATTTTTATCGGCCATCACAGTATAAAATGTGCCGATCGGCTGATTTTTTGGCCGACCACAGTTCGTGGGTTAAATTAAATTTGTTTTTGTTGTATGTGCAGAGAAATTGTCTTATTTTATATCATTATTGTTTTTTTAAAATAGTCTAACTTTTTCAAATATGAGTGAAATGCTTTGAGTTTTTGATATGCCATGTAGAAATGGAAACTCCTAATGGCTATAATAAAGATTTTATGCTTGCTATATACAAATATTTTTTTCCATAATTCTGTCTGTGACATGTGAATTTCAGTACAAAATTAAGTTAAAATAATTAGTTTAAAAAATCATAAATCAAGCTACAGTATACTTCAATTTGCTATCACTGAATTTAATTGTGAACACAAAGATGTTTAACTCTTAAAGTCGCAAAGCATTGTAATGCGTCTCTTCCCGCTATCCGTAAAGCGTCTTAATGCGTCCTTAGATACCACTCTCGTTAGAAATGAGATCTCGGAAAGTAAAAATTCTTCAATGCTTAAAAAAAATGATGTATTCGACTTCCGGCAATGGCGGCCGTTGCCCACGCTAGTGTTATCGCTCGATGCACGATGGTTTTTGGTAATTTTAACGGGTCTTTTTTTTTCAAAGATACGTTTTTGCTATACTTTATTACTAAAATAATAGTACTAAACTACAGGTAAATATTGTTTTAAACTCAGTACGGTCTTTTGGGTGCTTAAAATAAACATTCTTAGCCTAAAAATGAAGTCAGTATGACAATAATATTATAAATGGATTTTACGCAAATTTTTCAATTTCATAACTGGTTGATCGTAATACGGGAAATTCTTATGGGACTGGGGCGGAAGTTTATTGCAAACCCTTCTGCGACTTTAAGAGATAACATGCCATTTTTTGTGGTGTAAGATATTTAACAAAAGATTTATTGCTGTTACTATCTAAATCAGGTAGAAAAAAGGGGGGAAAAAAGAATAATATTTGACAGTTAATAATTATAAAGATTTCACATTTTCTTTTAAATTTTAGTGGGGGAAATTTATCAAACATTTGTCAACTTTGGCACTGTATGTTTACAATTAATTATTACCTTTACTTTCTTCATTACTCAAGAATGAAAAATTAAAGTAATCATTACCCAGGCAAAATATTACAGCCAAGTAAAATTTGTGGAGACCCAAAATTCTGTTGTTTAAAAAGCAATAATTTGTGGGTTGAAATTGACAAAAAATTTTAGAGTTTAAGTGATTAAGTTCTGTGGAAACTTACTGTCTGTGTTTTTCTGAACTCCTCAAGAATCTTGAGGCACATGTCGTAATCTTTTAGGAGATGATAAGCCATAGCATAGCCGATCCAGGATGCTCTTTGCCCTGGGCGCAAAGCCAAAAGCTGATATCTGGTCTCCTGAATATAGTTATTTTAAAAATATATTTAAAATTGTACATTTAACTGATTATTGTATAAAAAAATTGGGGCATTAACTCTTAATGTGCCGAAGCGCGATAATGCGCGATTTACTTTTTTTTAACCAAAGCGTGAAATGTGTGCATCAATAGAGCTCACTTTAGAAACGAAATTACAGAAAATAAGAACTCTTCAGTGTGTGAAAAACACACTGTTTCCCTCGCTAGTGTTATCGCTCGATTCACAAAGTTTCTTGGTAGTTTTTAAGTTTTTTTTTTCAAAGATGCGATTTTGCTATACTTTATTACTAAAATAATAGTACTAAACTAAAGGTAAAAATAGTTTTAAACTTAATACGGTCTTTTGGATACATAAAACAACCATTCTATTCCCAAAAGATGAAGTCAGTATGACAATAATAATACAAATGTATTTACACAATTTTTTTAATTTCATAACCGGTTGATCGCAATTCTGGAAATTCTTACAGCACTGAGGCGGAAGTTTTCCAAAAACCTTATGATTACTGCGCTTTGGTAAAAACAGTAAATCACACATTTTACACATTAATACTGTAATATAACTATATGTTAAAATAATTAACTCTTAATGTGTTAAAGCGCGATAATGCGCACCTAGTCTCTATTGCCAAAGAGCAGTAAAGCGCACCTCGATACTAATCTCTTTAGAAACGCAATCACAGAGAATAAAAACTCTTCAGTGTGTGAAAGAAGATGTTTTCGACTTCTGGAAATGGCGGCGATGCATTTGCTCCTGTTTAATTAAACTCGGTTCGCATAGTTTCGTGGTAGTTTTTACTTTTTTTTTTTTTTTTTTGAAGATGAGATTTTTCTATACTTTTTTGTACAAATAGTACTTAACTACAGGTAAAAATAGTTTTAAACTCAAGACGGTCTTTTGGATACGTAAAATAACCATTCTTATCTTCAAAGATGAAGTCAGAATGACAATATTATTAATACATTTTTCAGCAATCTTTTAAATTTCATAACCAGTAGATCGCAATTTGGGAAATTCTTACGGGACTGAGGCGGAGGTATTCCAAAAACCTTATGGCACATTAAGAGTTAAACCATCCAAAACTTTTTTTAAATAAAAAATATAACCCTCTATATCCAATGGTTGATCAGCAAACAAATCCATGAAGATTATCTAAGACTTGCTTATGTCTAAAATAATGTATCACAGCAATTACTTGATGCAGTGAGCATGCTGGTATTGAAAGTGTAGCGCTTTTTTTGTTTGTTAAATGATGAGTATATTGAAATTACGTACCCTATAACCTTCTAAGTCCCTCATCTGTATTTGAAGCAACGACAAGTCCCGTAAGATCTGAAGGTTGTCCTGTAAAGTTGTTAAATTGATATGAACAATTTAATTTTTTTAATTTATTGTCAACAATTAAGATTTTATTTGATAGTTATAAGTATTGTTATCCTATAATTATAAGCTAATTAAAATTAATTTAATTATGAAAATATAATAAAATAATCAAACCTTGTCCCATTTTAGCGCGTTACGATAGCATTTAATTGCTTCATCATACTTGCGATCAGATCGCTGTAAAAGGCCATAAACATGCCAACCTTAAATATGTTAAGGAAACAACTTATGTTAAAATTAATAACATTTGGTTAAGGTTATAAAGAGTGAGTATAAACTTTCATGCTTGAATTAGTTTCATTGTAATAATTCTTAGACGCTGGCATAAAACAAATCAGTATGGCAACTATTGGTGAAAAAATATTCATTAAATAAGACCTGTGGTAAATAAAACGTCTGATCTGATCACCGAAACTGTATTGTCGGATTCCATGGCTAAGATATTAGACATGGATGTTGTAGATTCACTACAGTGGAACCCACTTATCGAAACCTCGGTTAACTCGCCAACCCTATTAGATCGACGTTTTTGAAGTAGAACCGCAATATTCTCTCTTTGTCTTAGTATTTTCTTATTGGTTAGGTCGATTCCTTTATGTCAACGAAGTCTAAAATATCTCGAATACAAAGAATTGAATGACAATTATTGTGGTTGATATTTATGTTTTTCATTCCTAGTTGTAAAAACTTTTGGGTAAGTGTTCAGTAATTATACTATTTTTGAGTGACATGACCCTTCTTTGCATAAGTGACAACGCTCCTCTTTTAATGGCGTAAGTTCCCAATTCTTATAAAATTTTCAATAATTTTGCCTTTAAATATTACAATAATTGATAATTGAACTTTAAAGATTATCTAATCTGGAATTAATTTAATAATATACTTAATTTAGACGGCTAAAACCTGCAGAGTTGGTATTATAAAAATACTTTAATGTACTGAGTGCAGACTTGTTGTCCCTGGCAACCATTACTATTCATTCAACCTCATTGTGACTGCTACTACACCGTCTTCAAAAGTTTTATACATTAGTTGTAGTAATGTGCAAAAACTATTTAGCTATGGGTTAGTGTTGTTAAATTAATTATTTATTAGCCAAAGTAGAAGGTTCAAAAGAAGTTCCTAATATTATTTGGACATTTTTATAGAACACAGTTCACTTGGTCATGTGTAGGTTATGATAGTTATGTAAACTGGAACTTGTAAACACATCATACTTTTGATCCTGAAAATAAATCTTTAAAACGAGAGATAAAGTGCATAACGTGTAAAGCCAAATTGAGGTCACAAAATTTGGGGGTAAAATGCATTGGGGATTGGAACAAATTGAACCACAATTTAAAAATTCATAACTTTTATACTTTAAATCCTAAAATTAAAATTTTGGTGTTGATTTAATTAAAAATCAGCTCTTTTTAACCATGCCATTAGTTATTTATATTTTTTAAGTTTATTTTTTAACCAAAGTGCCTCGTCAATATTTTGCCACCACATTGGTTTAATTTTATCTCAACGCTATTTGGGAAACCCCTAGGCTGGCGACATAACCGGATTCAACTGTATTTTTAATTTGTCCTCAAAAACGTTAGGTCCCAACAACCTTCTTTATAAATTTAATTGTCTTTAATTTCTAAGAAGGTTGATTACATCATGTTAAAGATGAATAATAAGCCATTTTAAATTTTCATTTTTCTAAAGGATACAGACATGACTTGTTAAATCATTGCGAAGCCCTCTGCGTACAAAGTCATATGCCTCCTCTTTTCTTCCCAGACAATTTAATGTTAATCCCTTCATTGCCATTGTTTCTGTGGAAAGATAAATGTTAATATTAACTCTTAATGTGTGATAATGCGCCCCTCATCGTTATTACCTTAGTGTGCCTCGATAGAACTATCTTCAGAAACGAAATTACAGAAAATAAAAGCTCTTCAGTGCGTGAAAGACGATGTATTCCATTTCCAGCAATGGCTGCCGTTTCCCTCGCTAGTGTTATCTCTCGATGCGCAAAGTTTTTAGGAAGTTTTTACTGGTTTTTTTGAAGATCCGATTTTGCTGTACTTTATAACTAAAATAATATTACTAAACTAGAGGTAAAAATAGTTAAGACTTTAGACGTTAAACTTTAGACGTTCTTTAGAATACATAAAATAACCATTCTTATCCTAAAAGATGAAGCCAGTATGACAATAATAATATAAATGCTTTTTACGCAATTTTTTAATTTCATAACCAACTGATCGCAATTCGGGAAATTCTTACGAGACTGAGGCAGAAGTTTTCCGAAAAACTTGTGGCACATTAAGAGTTAATAACACTCAGTAAGAGATAAATTAAATTTTAAAATAGAAGAAAGTTAAATATTATAATAATTTAAAAATTTAAATGATTACAAAATTTAAAAAATCAATTAAGTAATATTTATTTTAAAAAACACCTTCAGCAAACTTTCTATTTTTCTTAATAAGAAGACTGCACTACAGTAAAACAGAAATAATGAGCTTGAAACTGAAGTAGAGAGTAGTAAAATTTCATTTAGTAAATAAAGCAGTTGTTTTTTTTATTTTTACTCCTTTTTAAACAAGCTTTGTACTTCATGTGAGTTATATATTTCTTTCAAATTCTAATTACCAAGATGTCTGAATACACTTATTTAATAATATTTAACAAATAAAAGGCCCCTAAAAATGTGTACCTCCATGTTCTGCATACTTCGGATTTGAAAGGATTTGCTTTGCAAACTTCAAACCACTTTTATAATGTTTCTGCTCATAGCATTTCTGAAACAAGCAGATATAAAGACGGATATTTATTAAAGATTAAAGATTAGAATTTTTGTCATAATTTTTATCTAAACAACTACAAAACAATTAAAATTAATGATTTATTTTTTAATTTTAATTAGCTTCTACATACATGTTCAAACAATCATAAATATACAAGAACTTATATAGAGCACACTCAATTCTTATAGAATTTCAGAAATGTATATATTAAATACAAAATATTAATAAATTAATAAAACAGAATGAAATGGATGGGACACATAAGGTTTTCAGTGTGGAGAATAGACCTGTCAACGGGTACCCGGGTACCCGTTGCCATCAGATTACCCGGGTAGTAAAATTCCGCCCGGGTACCCGTGAAAATGTAACTTTAACGTCTATAATAACGGAGGCCAATTTTTTTTTTTTTTGCGAAATAATTTTTCAAATGAAAATGTTTGTTTGAAATAAATGCAGTAAATTACATCTAAGGAGAAATATCTGTCAACGGGAAATGTATTTTGATACATCTTTTTCTCTCAACGTGAAACAGAAAACGCAAACACAAAAAGGTTTTGGCGCTTTAAAAGAGAATCATATAGATCTAGATAAGGAAAATAAATAATGATGTTAGAGATAAAAGCGGCGTTTGTTAGTAAAAAAATCCCTTCTGTGACAGTAACTTCGCTTTGAAATACGCCGATTGAGACTAGCTAATGTTGTTTATCTACCCCTTCTCCCCCCTTCATTCATATAACCCACACCCCTTGCATTCGCTTGTGCTTCTTGTGGGAACTAACACGTGTTGACCTAGAAAAACCGATGTACAAGGTTGTCTGTATTTAAAGTTAATAAATTAATCAGTTACTAACAATTTCAAATGGGTAAGTCGTCGGCCGTGGGGCGGGACTGCACAGAGATGAATGAGGCCGTGCTTGATATTGTTAATAAAAACATCCCTGCTTTAAACATTAAAGATACTTTGAAATACGCCGACATAGAATTTCCGTATGTAGACGTTGTTTCTCTCCCCCCCCCCATTCGATTGTGTTTTGCGTGTTCGTTCCCACGAGTGCCTCATTTTTATTTTTTTTTAAATACACAAAAATTTGTACTTTTTTAAAAAGTCAATAAATTAGTTACTAACAGTCTAATAAAATAAAATGACGTTTTGCACCTACGGAGGAGGCGATCATACATTTGTGACGAAGGGGGGGGGGTGTGTTTTAGAAATGTGACATTATATCAAAACGTGCAACTTAAAATGAAAATTCCACTTAAAAACTTGAACGCTTAAAATTTATTTACTGACGATTTACATGGATTTACACGTGTATCGATTTAATAGAGTTCAACTTCACATTAAATACAAACTTAAGTGACAATAAAGTTATTTCACAAATGCTCATTTTCAAAAACGAGGTACAGCTATTATGTGGGAGTGGGGCGGCGGCTGGAAATCTTTGTTCTAATGGGGTTCTAACTTTTTGTGACAGCGGCGGGAGGGGGGGGGGGAGGGGGTATAAATCAGCCAAAATCACGTGACGTCACTTTGAGACGTCGGCCGTGTGGTCACTGAGAAATAAGGGGCATGGAAGGTGGCTAGGTTGCATAATATAGCTGTATGGCGGTGAAAATTATGCGATGTTTTGAACGGGTAACCCGGGTACCCGTTCGAAATTTGGACGGGTACCCGGGCAGCATTTTTCAAAAAATTGACAGCCCTAGTGGAGAATACATAGTTTAAAAAGATTTGTTTTGAGCAATGCTCCATTTAAGCTGGGTGGCCTCGCAGATATCTGACGCCTCAAATTTTTAATAGAATAATAATTTCTGTGCTTTGGCATGTAAAATTTTGTACATAAAAATGGCTGCTGTGTAACTTTGTACATGACTTTGTTATTGAGCATAGGGCCCAATGAATCTTAACAGAAACATTGGTTTTGATTGCAAATTTGAAAGCCTGAATAGTATTAATTTAAAGGTTGTTAACGGTTAACCGGTCCTCAGATCAGGATGAGTCACACTTAATCAGGATCGGTAAACCGATATTCAATAAGCCCCTATATGCTTATTACCTGGACTTCGTTTCTGTTGTGTTACGGTTGAGATGCAGGGCAGCATACGGTGAGCGACGGTGACTTCATATCGCTTTCTCCATATTTCGGAATATAAATAATATATACGTCATCACTATTAATTTTCTTCGCCTACAACTAAAGAATGACGTTTTTAAATTTTAATTTGCTTAGTTGTCTAGGCACTGTAAGAGAGCTAGCACTCAGTGCACGTTTGATGTAAACAACAGCAAAGGTCTCTGAGTGTTACTATTTATTTATAGTTTGTGACAATCAGTTAAATGAAAAGACATTATCAAGAAAAAACAAGTAATTTGGTGAAAATTATTGTAAGTAAAAGAAAATGATTATAAGGAAAGAATTTCCACTACCAACACAAAGCGCCGTACTATAAAAAAAAAATTCAAGATCGCAAGGAATGGCAATGATAGTAGTCCATGTGCTCACAAAATAGACAACAATGCAATTATAGTCTGTTTCTTATAAAGACAAGGAAAGCTATAAAAGCATATGACCCCATGACCTATCAGCATTCTCTAGTCATCAGTATATAG
>MUZC01003350.1:349230-393015 GCA_002072015.1 Radix auricularia
CCCCCCCCCCCACCCATCAAAAAAATTTTTTTTAATGACGGAGATCGCAATGATAGTAGTCCATAGTCCATGTCATATGCTCACAAAATAGACAACAATGTAATTATAGTCTGTTTCTTGTTAAAATTTGACGTTTGGGCGGTGACGTCACGTGTTCTTTGAAGTCACCATTAGACCGCATGTGGCGAAAAATTGATGCTGTACACATTTTCTTTGTTGGTTCTCAAAAAATTAAGGAAAAATACGGACCGGACAGTAAAACTTTCTTTTTTTTTTATGGGTTAACCAGTACTCACAAAGAACTGACTTGACAACATTTGATAACATGTGGTTTTAATACTGTTAATAAATAAAATTAATTATTAATAATAGCGATTTACTTCTTTGTTGGAACCAAAATTTCTAAATGATTTTTTTTTAATTTTAATTTTGCTGTTTTGACGATAGCGCAGCAGAGGTGAACACTAGCGTCGTTACATAATAGGCCCTTTGATGTTAATTAGTCAACGCAGGACGATGCTTTCTGTCATTAGATCAAAAAACTTGGTAAAACTTGTGACCAACGGTTAACAGGTCTTTTTTTGAACAGCTAACAGGTCTTCAAAAAACGAGTTAATGAAAGTAAAGCTGAGAGAGAGCAGAGCGAGCCTATAAAGGAAAGGAGAAAGTGGGTGAGGCAAAACGACTAGGTGGTCAAAGCAAACACAACATTCATCCCATGTGGGGCGAGGGTCCCGTAATCTTGTATCAATCTATTCTCAGGACTGAGCCTCCCGGGTGTGTTTGTGCACGAGACAATGGCTGTGGCTGCCAGGTCCCTGACGCCCCTATGGTCGCGTCCATTGAAGTGTCGGGAGACGGGACACTGTTTGTCTTGTGTAATTGGTCTGCTCCCTCTCAGCTTTACTTTCATTAACACTTTGGATTTCACCGCAGCTAAGTTTTTATTTTTTATATTAGTTTTATTTGTGTATAGTATGTCCATTGAAAAAGGCTCTTTGCCGAAACGTTCGCTGTTTTGTTACGCCCTGTCAGGCTAACCCTTACATTGTTTACGTCTTTCCCCCTCTTTTTAGAAGTGAATAGTATAGAAAGTGTGTAACCCGCTCGTAAGCCGACCCCAAGATTTACCTGTACATTTTTGTTTCTTTGCAAAAGCACATACATTAAAATTCATTGTTGAAAACAAAATTTGTAAAACAATCGAGAAAGGAATGCTTCAAGATATGAAAAATCCAAGATACCAAAGGCCACTGGAAGAATTTTTTGTTCAATATATGAAAACAATTCATGATACAAAAGTTCATTGGAAAAATATTTTTGACCCAAGATATTAAAAAAATCCAAGATACAAAAAAACACACAACTGGCAACACTGGACATAACATGACATCATTGAACGTGCCACCAACAGTTCTGCTCTCCTATTGGTCAAAGTTAGCCATATTGCTGTGTCGCAGTACTCCTAGCTGTGTGCGTGTCATGCATGTTTATTTTCTGTGTAGTTGGTTTGGTGTCCTAAATTCAAGAATATGTTTGTGAAATCTATAAAAAAGCGTATTATTATGGCCATTATTTATTTAATTAATAATATAATGTGAACTCTTCATTAAATCCTTTGTTTTTCCATAGACTATAGTTTACCATATTTTCCTATTTTTAGTGTTTTTAATATGTGACTAGGAACAGATTAGGTATTTTAAATTAAGGTTGTTAATGGTTAATCGGTCTTCAGATCAGGATTATGGTAAAATACGCACCGGACAGTAAAACTGTCTTTGGGACAGTAAAACTTTTTTTTTTTAAAGGGTTAACCAATCCTCACAAAAAAACTGACTTGACAACATTTGCTAACATGCTGTTTGAACATTGTTAATACATAAAATTTAATATTAATCATTACGGTTTACTTCTTTGTGGAAATTTTTTAAATAAAAAATGTAAATTTTTTAAAATTCGCTGTTTTCAAGGAGGCGTAGCAGAGGTTAACACTAGTGGTAGGTACATAATAGGCACTTTGATGTTAAATCATACAGCACAGGGCGAAAATTGGATACCTTCTCTTGTTGGTTCACAAAAATTAGTATAATTTGAACCGACTGTTAACCGGTCTTTTTTTTTAAATGGTTAACCGGTCCTCAAAAACGAGCGGTCTTAACAACCTTATTTTAAATGTAAATCTTTGTTTGAAATATGAAAGATCCAAGATACAAAAGTAAAAGCCATTCCTGAACGGATTAATTTTGCATCTCAAGGTACCACTGTATTAACTCTGTGCCAAAGCACGATAATCTGCGGTTTACAGTTTTTTACCAAAGTACGATAATAACGCGACTCGATAGATTTCTCTTTAGAAACGAAATAACAGAAAATAAAACCTCTTCAGTGCTTGAAAAACTATGTTTTCGACTTCCGGCAATGGCGACTGTTTATCTCGCTAGTGTTATCGGTCGATTCGCAAAGTTTTTGGAAGTTTTTACGTTTTTTTTTCGAAGATGCCATTTTGCTATACTTTATCAGTAAAGTAATAGTTCTATACTAAAAGTAAACATAGTTTTAAACTCAAAAGGTCTCTCTCTGATACATAAAATAACCATTCTTAACTCTTATCCTAAAAGATGACGTCAGTATAACAATACAATAATCATAAATAAGATAAATGGAATTCACGGAATTTTTTTAAATTTTATCGCAATTCTGGAAATTCTTACGGCACTGAGGCCGAAGTTTGCAGAAAACCTTAAGGCACATTAAGAGTTAATATTCTATAGCAACTATCTATTTCAATGAAACATTAAGCATAAGTCATAAGTTTGTTTTGTGAAAGTACTCAAAATCAAACAATCACAATCCATCTAACCACAAGCTTAAATGAGCCTGTTACTCAGTTGACTTGAATAGCCTTTGAATGTAAATTAACATTCCTGAAGTCTTAGACTTAGTTAAGTGTCAGTTTTGGGTCAGAATAATAGTATTAATAGTGCTTTCAATCTTTGAAGCACACAATGTTGAATGTTAATGTTAAATAACGGAGTGATTATTCACACAGCTGTGGGAATAACGTCTGCGTTATAGACACAATGACGCATGCGCACTGGTGTCCATTTGAACGATAAAAAGTTATGACCTTAAAAAACGCTAAATTTTCATGAGCGTCGGTAGAGGAATGGTCAGAACCAGTGTGTCTTATTTTTGAAGTGGAGGTGGATCGAATCCATGAAGTGGCGCATAGTTTTTCCTTTTTTTTTAAAATTTTTTTTATTTAAAAAAAAAACAACAAATTATTATATTTGTAAACCACAATGAGTTTTTATTACTTTTGCTATGATGATATTGATTAATTTCCCCCAGGCCTATCTATTTTTATACCCTCCACTGACTATAGCTGTCAAATAAGGAAGCAATGCTACATAAATTATAAATGACTAGCAGTAANGGGGGTTTAGAAAATTTCATTTTATGACTGAGTTAAAAAGATAGCTAAATGACCGTACTAAGATAAGGGGCCATTGTTTAAATGAAGTCACGCACCTAGAGGGGAAACGGTCAGAGTCAGACATTTATGACGAAGGTGGGGGGGGTAAGTGTTGAAGAAATGAGGCGTCACATCAAACAGCACAACTTCAAGTAATTTTTTTTTTTTTAATATTGGATTGTTTACAATTTGTATATTGACGTTTTACATGATTTCACGAGTGTTATGTTATTAGAGTGCAGACTTACACTAAATACATAATTACATGACAAAAAAGGTACTTGAAATATGCTCAGTTTCAAATAGAAAAAAAAACTGCTTTAATTGGGGAATGGGGGAGGTGCAAAACTTTTTGACGACTGGTTGAGACTTGAAAAATCAACAAAAATTGCGTGATGTTATTTATGGACGACAACGTAAACTGTAATAAATCGGAATATTTTTTGTCTAAACTCTAAAGGTTAACAACACTAAGACAAGTAAAATTAATTTTTAATTAAAAATATAACTATTAAGATCGACATTATTAACTCCTAAAGTCGCAAAGCGTCGTAATGCGTCTCTTCCCGCTATCCCTAAAGCGTCGTAATGCGTCCCTAGATACAAATCTCGTTAGAAATGAGATCTCGGAAAGTAAAAACTCTTCAATGCTTGAAAAACAATGCATTCGACTTCCGGCAATGGCGGCCGTTGCCAGCACTAGTGTTATCGCTCGATTCGCGATGTTTTTTGGTAGTTTTAACGTTTTTTTTTTCGAAGATACGTTTTCGTTATACTTCATTACTAAAATAATAGTACTAAACTACAGGTAAATATTGTTTCAAACTCAGTACGGTCTTTTGGATGCGTAAAATAACCATTCTTAGCCTTAAAAATGAAGTCAGTATGACAATAATATTATAAATGGATTTTACGCAAATTTTTTAATTTCATAACCGGTTGATCGTAATACGGGAAATCCTTACGGGACTGAGGCGGAAGTTTTCCAAAAACCTTATAGCACTTTAAGAGTTAATATAATGATTTATGATGTTCATATTTAGGCCGTAGGCTATATAACAAGCCTATTTACGATTCAATAGCTATTAGCCAAACGACCTATAGATTAGTATGCTTTTAATTTAAAGTCAGTATACCTACAGTCGAACCCACTTACCTCGAGCTCGGTTAGCTCGACCACCCTATTATGTCGACGTTTTTTATTGGAACCGCCAAATTCTCTCTTTGTCTTAGTATTTTCTCGTCGTTTAATTCGATTTTTTTAAGTCCGCGAAACCTCATAACACGAGCACAAAAAAGGGTCAAATTTGCCACTTAACATTGGTTATCTCGATCCCCATGACCAATCGCCAGCTTTTGAAAATGTTAGCTATGATTTTTTTATAACCAAGGGAAGGGACCAAGTTTCTGCCTCACCAGGGTCTGCTGGTGACGTCACAGCCCACTTGCGTTTTGCTCTCAGCGCTGTGTTGCTTCTGGTACTATGGCAATCGCCGGCTTTTGAAATTCTTAGTTATTTTATAGCCATCAAGGCCACGAATAAGTATCAGCCTTGCGATATTCGATGTTGGTTTTTATTTTAAATTTGTAAATTTCTGCTGTCAGTTGGTGCACATATACTTTTTGTTGTTAGTTAACATGTATGTACAATTTTATAGCATGCCGATAGCTTCATCAAACAAATAACGGCAATGCTGTTGTGTTAAAAAAAACTCCAAAAACATGTGCATGAACATTATCATTTATTAACGCTAGTGATGGGACGATACCAAAATCATAGGCTGCTTACTGTAAACAAGGCTACCCAGATTTTAAAATATATAATATAACAGACTACAGACAGTTTACCCATCCCCACTCTCAATCTCCCACACCATTGTTGTTGGTTAGTCCTATTAGCATCAAGTTACCGAAGGAATTCTAAGTCCATTGTAAGCTGAGGGGATCGTATGGAATAATAAAATGTACCGTGTGCAGACTTGTCATTGGCAACCATTCATCCTTCAAACTCATTTTGACTACATGTATTACATGTACTGTACTACTGCTTTGTTCTCATTGTTTCATTCATAAGAAGTGACTGTGTGCAAAAGCCATTGGTTAGAATTAATTAAAATATGTCAAAGTTGAAGGTTCAAAAGAGTACCTAATTTATTTGTGTACGTTTATATAGAGAAGAGTTCGCTTTGTCATGAGTTATATATAGGTCACGATAGACCATTCTGAGTCCATTGTAAGCTGAGGGGACGGACCCAAAGAAGATGATTAGGAAGAGAATGGTTTGGGGACAATTAGGGGATGTGTAGGTTACTTATTTGTGTAGCTTGTAAGGAAAATCAAGCAAGTGGCTTCGAAAGCACAGTATCACTCAATCTGGGAATCACAGCAAAACGGCGTTATATTGAAACTTAAACGGTCTTAACAACCTTAAGAAAGAGTGAAGAAATAGGGTCCCGATATGATTCTGATTAATCGTCCCATCACTAATTAACGCACAACACGTACATAAAGAAATTTCAAGCGCATGTTAATATTTTGCCGCCATATTGGTTTTCGCTTTAACTCGATCATCGGTTATGTCGATGCCATTTTTCATACCCCAACGCCGTCGACTTAAGCGGTTTCGACTGTATCACATTTTTTGGCTGTGTGAATAATGCTGGCAATATTCACACAGCTGTGGGAATAACGCTTAGATTATTCACACAGCTGTGGGAATAACGCTCACGTTATCCACACAGCTGTGTGAATACCGCTTGCCATTAAATAAAGTCAAGTAAAGAAGTAAGTAAAGATTCAGAACTTTGAATTTATGGGAAAAATGGTCCAAAATAATCCAAGTCAAAATCAATTGACAATTCAATTGACTGATTTGATCAACAAAGTTCAAAGTATGAAATACTTTAGGACTTATTAATTAATGAAATATGAATTTAATGCTACTCAACTAATGAATAGTCATTAATACAAAAAAATTATTTTATTTTCTATGGCTATGGCATGGCATTAAAATAGAGAAACAGCCGAATGAATCATACGCATGTAATTGATAAGCATAGTATAGACTGTAGTTGATGTATAGGCATAGTAGCATTATGATTGTCACTCTTATGATCCTTCCTTTCCTTAGTTAGCTTAGTAGTAACGTTAAGTAGCCTAGTAATCTAGTAAGTAAACTAGTTTAGTATAGTTAGGATGGGTAGGGGGGGTGAAGGAAATATTCACTTCTATACGCTTACCAGAATACGTTTAAAGAATGCATTTTCTTTGGGGGGTAATGGATTCTTTGATGGCATTTTGAAGACCTCTATCTATACAAATTCAATAAATAAGAAGGTAAAATAACAGGTTAACTTCCATGCACCCACGAGGTGCAGATTCCGATATATGGCGGTACAGCAAGTTTCTGGTCTCGATTGCCCCGAGACCTTGTTTCCATGTGTCGTATGTTGATTATTATTTTCCGTTTTTAATTGTTATTACATTTATTTGTTTTTCACGTAAAATTAATTACTCTTAAGGTAACAAAAAAATATATGAATAATTTATTATTATTTTCTACTTTTTAGTGACGTCATTTTCACAACAAAAATGGCGACTTACAATTGTTATTGGTTGCAATAACACTTAAGTTTGGCTTTAATGCATTAACTAGGAATTGGCATTTTATATTGAAGTGTAATAGTTTTATAAACAATATTGCAAAACTTTATTTTAAAGTTTGTGTTAATTTTTGCATCAAGCAGTGCAGTGCAAACAAAAAATAATTAAAAAGAATAAATAGAAAAAGTATTATTTATAAAATAATAAATAAATAATAGTTATTAAATTATTAATAGTAATAAAATAGTCACTACTGTCACTTTCACTAGTATTAAAATAGTAATAGTAAATAGTCTATTAGTAATAATATAGTGTATAGTAATAAAATAATGGCAATGGATGTTAGAGGCCAGAATCGTCAACAAATGTTACTAAGTAAATTAGTTCCTTCTCCTGATGGAAGTACGGATCCATCTAGCCTTGATGCAGAGTCTACAAAAGTCTTAGAAAAACAGGTTCAGAAGAGGATTTTTAAAATCATAGTTATTGGAGATTCAAATGTTGGGAAGACATGCTTAACTTATAGATTCTGTAGTGGTAGGTTTCCAGATAAAACCGAAGCAACAATAGGTGTTGATTTTCGAGAAAAACAACTTGATGTCGATGGGGAAAATCTCAAGGTAGGTATTTTACTAATGAAATCATTAAATATTGTCAGTTTGTAATTACAATTAAAAAGCAAAGCATTTAGTATTTAGAAGTCATATGCCTTGTTAAACTTGTTAGTATTAGTTAGTAGTAGTAAGTGGCAATCCTCCAAATCCTAGTTACAAATTATTTTTTGTGTGTTACAACACAGAAACATCTCAGGTATAAAAACTATTATGTTATTTTTTTATTACTATTTGAATTTGCTAATCAATACATATTGCAGCGTATTTGCATAAATTTCACAAACATGCATTATTCATATGTTGCCGGGAACAACAGTCGTTACAGATGCTTGGCTAGGCTATTAGAATATCACTCGCATAAACAATGAAGGTATTATTGTGCATTTGTTGAGCACGCTCATGAGTTAGTTGATTCAGCTCACAGGGACAATTGCACTGAAATTATACAACGGCTGTGGATGCAAGCGAAGCATTAAGTCCGGTATCAGTGGAGTACAAGTCGCGCTCTGTTTGCAAGCTTTGTGTCGGCCTTTCAGTTGCGCAACGGCTGCATACAGAACAGTTTCAGCAGCTATTTGCAAATGCTATGTGACAACTATAATATTTATTATTTGATGACTGGTTATCAAACAATAAATAAGGTTTGTGCTGTGTTCTATCAGTAAATAAAGTACTTTGATGTTCTATACACCCTCTTATTAGTGTAAAATAATTTGGGACCGTGATTCGGAGGATTGTCGTAGTAAGTAGTTAGCTTAGTTTCTTTTTGCCTAGGCCTACTACATGGAATTGCTTCTTAATTTTTTTTCTTTTGCATATTCTGAAGTACAGTATAAATAAAATATTTTTTGTGTATTTCAGTACAGAATTAATCGAACTCATTGTTAAACACAAGCACCATACTTGTGGACATATATTCAAAATATAATAAAAGTAATTGAATGGCACTTAACAATCATAAATAATTGTACTTTACAATTTGCTGATATTTTTATATTTTTGTACAAAAGTTGTGAGAATTTTTTTATATTTTGGCACTCAAATTCATTTTTTTAATTTGTCATCGTTGATCCTTGGATTTGTTCTTTATTTTCATAAGATTAAAATCTTGTTTCAATGGAATGAAAATAGTACATGCATATTTTCTACTTTCAGCTACAATTATGGGACACTGCTGGTCAGGAGCGCTTTCGCAAATCAATGGTACAGCATTATTACCGAAATGTTCATGCTGTTATTTTTGTTTATGACATCACAAAAGTAAGTTCCTTTGTGATTGGCCAACATACCTATAACCAGCTAAAGTACCAAACCATTAAATTTGATAATATTTTAGTTTAAACAAAGTCTTTTGCACATATTTAAACTGTTAAAAGTTTTGTTTAAAATTTGATATTTCTTGGGGAATTAGAGAATCATCATCTGTCATAGAATGAGGGAAAAATCATTAACATATTATGCTATCAGGGGTAACGAGTAATAAACTTGATGTAACAACCTAAAATCAAGTAATTATTTGATATCTCCCGCCATCAGTACTTTATTGGGTTTTTTTTCTTTTATTGTTTTTTTTTTCAACATGTAAATATGCTCTAACAAGGTTATGGAAAGATTGTTTTTATTAAATAATTATTAAGTTCACCCTATTTTTCATTTTTAAACACAGTATACATGATAATTAAATTGAATAAAAAGTTCACCCCATAGCGAAGACACACAATTCAAATTTTAACTAAGTAGATGGATAACATGCAAACAAAGTATGAATGAGCTTGACAAGACCTCGCAAAACAGCGATAATTTCGGCAAAGAGCCTTCTTCAACAAACAAATAGTACACAAATGAATATAAAAAAAATTAAAACTTAGCTGCAATGAAATCCTTAGCCAAGGACAGTAATCGAAGAGAGTAGTAAGAGTTTATATAGGAAAGGAGAGAGTGGACATGGTGAATGATTTATGTTGTCAGCATAAATGAAACATTCATCCCATGTGGTGCAAGGGTCCCATACTCTAGGATTAGTCTTTTCTCCAGACTGACCCTGCCGGGTATGTTCGTTCAAGAGACCATGGCGGTGACAGACAGGTCATCAACACCCATATGGTTGTGTCCTTTGAAGTGTCTGGAGACAGGACACTGTTTGTCTTGTTTAATCGCACGTACATGCTCTGCAATACGACAGGAGAGTAATATCCCCCTCTCGCCTATGTATTTCAAATAGCAGCGCTTACACACAATGGTGTAAAAATTCAAATTTTAACTAGCAGTTGAATAATTTGGTCTTCTTAAAGTTGAAATATAATAGTTCCAATTCAAATTACCTCTTTTTAGTCTGAGATTAGAAGGTTTTAAAAATTAAGAAACTCACTCAGGATTCAATGAGTTAATATTACTTGAGCAATGTTTTGTGAATAATCCCTATCATTATCCTTATATAAAACACGTTTAATAACTATTAAAGTCAGTTTTTAACCAAATATTAAAAACCAGTTTTAAAACGCAAAGATTGACTTAAATGCTATTTTTATTTGAAAGATGTGATCTATCTCAACGTAAACAAGTGAAATATGCATGAAGCAAAGACATTTTTTTAAGCATAGCTTATCAAGGGGGTAAAGCTTGTATGCATACAAAACATTGATGACTAATAGATGAACAACATATAAATAATACTTTGATGATTCTTTTTTCCTAAATGTTTCTTCATGCTGTTATACAGTTTTATTTATCCCAACAAATTGGCATTTGTGGCTGATTTATTCATTTTAATTTAATTAAATAAATGATAAATACGGAATGCTGAGGCGAGGTATTAAATTAATGTTTCATTGCATTTTCTTAGATGAGTTCCTTTGAAAACATGTACCAATGGATTGAGGAATGTGATAGACACAACCTGAATAAGCATATCCCTCGTATACTTGTGGGCAACAAATGCGACATGGTTGACAGAATTGCTGTCAACACTAATATGGCTCAGAAATTTGCAGACACCCATGGAATGCCTCTGTTTGAAACCTCGGCCAAAGATGATGACAAAGCCAATCATGTGGATGCCATATTTATGACTGTTGCACATAAATTAAAGAATTCCAAGCCCATGATGCCAGTGCATATTTCAAATTTTAACTCCAGAGATACTGTTCATTTACGTGAAAGCCCACAGCATAGGGGTTTGCAGTCTGCTGTTAACCCGATGACCATTGAGGAGAAATCAGAATGTGCATGTTAACACACGGTTATACAGGATGTGATGTGTATTGTGATTTTACTTGTGTTTTATGTTTACTGAAATTGTTGAAAAGATATTGTATGCTACTAGCATTTTTATGTTTTTGTGGGATGAAAAATGAACAAAAATAGGGTGATTTTTTTTTTTGTTGATATATTTGAAATGGTGATGTAAAGCGACAAGCTGGCTTGTCCAAAAATATTGGTATTTTAAAATATTTTTCTGTTGGTCTGATTCACCAGTGTTTTTCAATGTGAGATTAAGCATTTAATTCTAATGCATGCCAGCTGTGATTTGAATTTTTACATAGCAGTTTAAGAGATTTAAAGATATATCTATTTGATAAAAGTTTGATTGGTGGTTTATTGAACTGAATTTTTCCACACTTATGTTTTAGGCTGAAATATTTATTTATTGAAAGATAATTAGTTAAAAATCTTACAATGAGGGTAGCACATCATTTATTATTATATTAAATTATGAGAAAGACACATACACACATTATTTATGAAGGAATATTATAATTAAAATACTGATCAACAATTACATATTTGATTTGCATATTTTAAACAATTTTTAAAATTCCAATTTCTTCAATAAACTAGTGAATTTTCTTTCTAAAAATTCTCATCATTTTATTCCATTTTTAAAAAAGCATTCCCTAAAAAGTGTTTTGACTATTCTTATCACAATTGGATTTTGTTACCTAATCTCATAACGTAATTAAGTTTTGGGATATGTTCTGTAATATGTGTTCTATGCTAGGCTTCACTATCCTTTTATAACATGATAAAATTCTATAAAAAGAATGCGCTAAAAAGTATTTTAATATGAATGTGTTCAGAATATCTATAAAAATTTGTTCAGATTTATCAAATACATTTTTTTTAAACCCTGTTATTGTTTTTTAATTAATTTTAATAGAGATTTTTGGCAAATTTTCATTAAAAAAATGTTATGCTTCAAGGAATCTTCTGTTAAATACACTTAAGATAACATATCTTTTAAGATAACAATCATGAAAATAATGCCTAATAAAATTATAAAATTAATAATTTTAAAAATATCTCATTAAAAATACAGTTTGTGCTAAAAGAAACTGAACAGAAAGTATTGCATTTTGAAGGTGTATCTGAATTGTCAACAGTCATAGTTCAAACTGCCATGTACTCAGAGTATTAAAAACATAGATTGTTGATAAGCTGAATATGTTTTCATGGGGGAAAAGTATGCATAGTTCACCATTAAATACATAATTTTTAAAATGGGAAATGAGTTTGACAAAGGTGGCATAATAATGCTGAGAGAGATTTACTTCATTAGAAGGGTCAAAGTAACATAGCTAAGAGTCCCTCTATTAGCATTTTGATATTCTGGCAAAATATTCTGTCAATGCTATTGAAGTCTATTTGACCAGAAAATTTTTTGATTACAAGTATCCCTTTTGTTTATTGTTAAGTATCTACATGTCAGACCCAACAAGGGCAAATTGGCACATGTTTTGAATAAAATATCATGATCATCATTTGTCCTTTGGGTTCCTTGTGGAACATAGGGCCCCTGTCAAAGATCGCCACTGTGCACGGTCCCTTGCCAGTCGCTTCAATTCTTCCCAGCTTTTCCCAGTGCTTCCAGCCTCATCTAACATGCCCCGTCTCCGGTAGGGCTAGGCAGGCCTTAGATTGGAACCAAAAAGAAATAATGAATAAAATATGATGGGGAAAAAAGCTATGGTCTACATATATATAGACTTGCTCTTCTGTTTTGCACCTTCACTATCAATGAAATGAAACAGTTTAAAAAAATAAGTAGACATGTTACAGGTGTCATCCTAATTATAATAATAAATGTCCCTCTCAGATTTTGATTGTTTCTCAAACTTGTTTCCCATTCAGCAACAATTACATATTATTGAATCTATGGCTCAGCGACAAACGCCTTTTCCTTTGTTGAAAGAACAAGTTTCAATGACAGTCACCCAATATGTCATAGAATAATCTATGTTTGAGGATGTGCGGTTGACAAATACATATGTGCAATCAAGATGCAGAAGTTCAGTCTTGTTTTAATCATGATGTATTAGGTTGTTTTTCTTTATAAAAAAATGATATCTTAGCGCTATTTTTTCTTTAATTTTGTGTCAAAACATTTGTTATTAAATTAAAATATCTTACTGCTGTTTTGTAAAATGTTTATATAATTTTTTGTTGTTGTTTTAATGTCAAAATAGCATGACAAGTTCTTATTTAAGTCCTTACAAAATAAAATATTTTTTAAAGTCACCAATGAAAGTCTCAAACTGACCTAACCACTCGAGTTTACATAAATTCTTGGTGCTTGAAAGCTTTCTGTTAACTCATTTAAAATGAAAACATATTTTCATTAAAAAAAACAAACTATGAGTGATTATAATGATAATAATAAAAATAATTAAGAAATTATAATTATTTATTAAAGTGCTAAAAATATAATGCCCATTGCATAAGCCTCATTAAAAAAAAAAAGAAAAGAAACATGTAAAGGTAATTATTTTAAGTACTTTCTAAAAGGTTTCATGTTTTATTGAATTTCTTAGTGCATATTGAAATAAATTACAATTCTTTTGATGTGGGAAGAATGTTTTTAATATTTTGACATTGCAACACAATATAAGCAAAGTGTTGAAACATTGTGCAATAATTTAAAACAAAGAAACATTGCTTTGCTAACTTATGGAATTAAGAATAATTTTAAATAGAAAACTAAATATATTCTTTTGTAATAATTTATTTCAGTGTAAAAGACTGTCAAACTACTTTTATTTATTCATATTTAAAACACACTTGTACTTGTAAGTGATGCAAGTCTTTTCATGAAAATAATAACTAAATCATTATTTGGAAGGGTGGATTAGGATTTACATTTTTATTTTAACTAAGATATAATTTCAATTTTTACTAAATTGCATTTGAAATAATTACTACTTATTTGCTTATGGTGAAGGATAATTACCAATATTTCAATGAAAATTTCCTTTTGTAATTTTTTTTTTCTTCAAATTCTATATCTTCTTTACATTAATGTGTTGTTTTGTTGTTGTTGTTTTTTTTGAAGTGTAAATAAAACTGTCACAGCCAAGCAATGGTGTTTATTATTTTTGGTACCTAACTGATGGCAAAAAAATATACATTCACACTTTCCCAAAAATTATTTGTTGATACTTTGAAATTATACTTATGACCCCTTCATATTAAACCATACCTAATAAAATATTTTGCTATAGTATTTAATCATAATAAACACAAGGCCTCAGAAATCTTAAAAAATTTATAGCATTGAAAAAAAATAATTCTTAGGCTACATACTAGTAATACTACATGAATGCTGAAATTTTATTAACTTTACGCTAAAAATGCACAAACTACTGAATTTAGAGTGTATTTGAACTTGATCATTTAGGATGCATCTACAATCGTAGTGAAAAAAACCTCATAAATCACTAAGTTCAGAGTTTTGTGTAACTCATCAGCAGTAAGCTGGTTCCAAGCAACTCAGCTTGGCTTTTGTCAGAAATAGAAATCCATATTATAGGATTCATTCAAAATTTTAAGCAAAAACTTAATTGATTACATGAAGAGAGATTTCAACTATTAAAGCCCTGGCAATTACATTTGGTTTATGCCGTGGTAAAGAGCAGCTGCCCACAAGAGCAATTATCTTAAAGAAAAGCAACTACTCACAAGAGCATGAGCTTAAAGAACAGTAGCTGCTCACAAGAGCAAGTATCTTAAAGAAAAGCAGCTACTCTATTTAGAACTGGAAGAGTTAAGCTGGAGAAGAAATTTAAAATGTAACAAACATTTTTTACACAATTTAACAAAAAAATAACCATATTATTTTTCAAAGTAAATCAGTTTAATTTTTTTTTTTTTTTTGAAGTTACAAAGGATAAAATTTTGTCATGACAACCCTGAAATTTGTTTCTTGAACAATATGATGTCCACATAAGTGACAGGCTATAAAAAATCTTACTTCCAACTTATTATCATCACACTTAACTCAACCAGATGCTCTGGAGCAGATATAATATGTTATCCTGTGATATGCTGGAAAAAACCCACAACTAAACTTGATGGGAGAAAACTGTGCATCACTTCAAACAATTTCTTTTGTAAATAATTACTGCAACAAGCTAGTACTAGTAAATTATCAATGAAACACATGCTTTCTAAAACTGCTAAATAAGTGAGAAACAATGATTGATTCCCGGACATAACACTAGCTAAGTTATATTTTATTTTCAAAATGTTATAAGTTTGTTTTTTTATCCCATGATGAAGGCTTTTTGCCTACAACCTTGTTGTTTTGTTGCATCCTGAAGGCTCAGGTATACCTATTTTTTAAATAACATAAAAAACAAAGACAATTTCAGCCAAGATTTTTATTTCATAATACTCAAAGCAATGGTGGATTAGACATTGGTAATATTTATAATTCTATATAATAAAGGTTCAAAAACTGGATCACAACAGCAAAGTGAAGAGAAGTCAAAGATCTTTTACATTAGTTTATATCTATAGATGATATTGTTAGTCAGTGATAATGTTGAAATTGGTTCAAAACATATTCATGAGGCCAGATTTAATACGAACTTTCAAACTGGTACGATGACACTTATTTAAAGTTATTTCTCTACAAATTACAAATGACCCAAAATAAAGTATCAAAAACAATTAACATTTTTGCTGGATAAAAGTTAAATGTACATGATACTACACAGGTAATGTATGTATGTTAAGTTGCTGCAAATTATCTTCTAATTAACATCTGAGCTACAAATCTTTTGAAGAAATGTGAGTGGGAAAATTTTCCAAGAATTTTGTTAAAAATTCCCATGATCATGTCCCTTTTTTGTACCTAAAAGTAAAAGCCTTGTGAATAATTATTTATTACACATAGAGACAGCAGCATAGATAAGGTGAGTGCCTTCAATGTGGGGGTGGGGGAATCCAGCCATCCACATCCAAGAATTAAAAGAAATGGTTGCATCCGCCAACCTTAAGAGAAATAGATAAATCTCACAACTCCATGGTTAAAGCTAACAAATCGTGTTGAGATAGCCAGATAAACCTTGACGTAAATTCATAATCTCATTTTAAAAAATAATCCTTATGGCAATTATCATATAATGAATCAAGTGTTTGTTGGCTGAAAACAAATATATACTGCCATCTAAAATAGATATTTTATGACAATATAAGTTATTGGTTAATAAGATATTTTGTCTAAATGTATTTAATGAAATTTGTTTGCCAGTTTATAGTCTATCTCCTTTAATTTTCATGAATACTAGTTTTTTTGTTTTTTTAAATAAATATTTATATTTTTACTTGTAGTAGTTTATTTGTACAAATTTCTACCATAGGCACCCCATTAACATTTCGTTTACCCATAAGATACATTTCTTATAATATAAAGAATTCATTTAATCTGAATACATAAATATATACAAATGTTTTATACATATTTTTTTTAATACGTTAAACTTCCAGGAGAAAGGACAACATCCCGACTCACTGTATATTTTTAAAAATAATTTTTAGTAAAAGTTGAGATTGAAAATTTGGTTCAATACAGAACTGCATTTACGAAATTTGTGAATTGTGCAAATCAAAGAAAATTATTAAAACAATTTAACTTCTTTTTTCCTGAAGGGCAAAACTAAGAATGACCCAGTATATTCTTTCAAAAACTTTTTAAAATAGAAAAGCACTCAGATTATTTTCCTGAACACTTAATATAAAGTGAGTCAACAAAATCAAGTATTGGATTGTAGAATACTAATTATTGTCTAAGACAAACATTTATTTCTAAAAAATCAATAGGAATTTTCATTTTAATGATTGTCATTAAAATTTAATATTTCCTGACAAAATATTGATAGTTAAAGTTCTTTATATTTCAAATGAAGCCAGTAACAAACATTACTTATAGTATTAAGTTAATATATACATTTAATTATGAAATTTGAAAAGGGAATATATTGTTTAAAGTTTATTTTTAACATGATTAACTTTTTGGAAAATAATCATTGGTGGCATAAGATCAGTACATATAATTATGATTAAGATTAGGCATTTAATAGACTAAGGTCATGTAAGGAAAAATATACCTCAGGTTACCCATCGCCAAACCCAATAAATTTGAATAAATTGGGTTAACTTTTATTTTAAATTTATATACAAGTACAAGTCCAATTAAAAGTGTGCATAAAATTGTAATTGGCTACCATTAACAACTTTTATTTTTAGCATAGCAACCATGATTATATTAAAGCTTCATTAAAATTGTTAATAAAAAATGTAATAAACTTTATTTTTCCAGGTAGACCTGTCAAATAGCACAAACGTTGCATTATTTACATAAAATTATGTTTGAACTTGTTTAATCAGAACCTTACAAATATTTTGGTTTTATCTCATGTATCAATTTCATGTATCAAACTGAAATCATTTCAATTTTTGTGAGATTTGATTGGACTAAAAAAAAAAAAGGAAACTAATTATATTTCATGCACACTTAGTTTCAAATTATTTGACACAATAAAAAGTTCAGTAATTTATGACACTCAAAGAAATAAGCAAGAATGCATTTTGTTTTTAATAACATGTTTTAATGCAATGCATTAAGGCAGTTAACAGTCAGAGGCTTGGTATAGTCTGGGTAACAACAAAAATTACATTATGTATATATTTTTTTTACAATCAAAAGATATTTTCATTCAAACATTGCATGAGATTGAATAAGTTCTATATCACAGTCTGCATGACAAAGATTGAAGCCATCAAAGTTATGAAAACAATTACAAATGCTAATATTTATGAATGTATAAATTAATCATTTTTGTACAGACAAAAATACAAATTCATAGACTTAACATAATGGGGTGATGTGATTTTACATAGGACATCAAGGTCTGAAATATACTGAAACATTTTACTGTTAACAAATCAAAACTCTTGAGAAATATCAACATAAAAGCAATTATGCAATGCCAGTTAAGAATGAGTATGACTACGTTACATAACAAAATAATTATCAACATAGGAACCGTAAAGTAGAATCATAGTCCTGTGTATGGTTCAATCTTTATCACTTTCGCTGGAGGAGGAACTGGCTTCTCTGTAGCTTTAATAGGCTTATCAACTACCGGTTCATCAATTGCACTGGAAATAGTATCAACAGGTGGAATAGGATCTTCAGATATCATGACTTCTGGAACTTGAGCACTTGAAGCAAGTGATTCTGAAGAGAGGGATGGTGCAGGTGTGAAAGATTGGACTGTTTCAGGTGTGGGTGTACGAGAGAGTTCTGGTGTTGGATTAGAATCCATTTCCCAGGGGGACATAGGATCCTCATGATTCACAGGGATAATTTCCCGCACAACAGTAGTTGTTATTGTACTTAGCAAGGTAGGTGCTTGAGAGGAAATAATTTCCATTTTATTGGCTTGTGGGGACAGATGCAAATTTATCTCCACATTTGATTCAGGAACAGGTAATGTAGAGTCAGTATCTGTGATTTCTTCAAAAGATTCCACTTTTATTTCTTTCTTCACCAATGCTTCAGCTGATTCATTCACCATGCCCTTATCAGGTGATTCATCAGTTTCCATAGGTTCTGTTTTTACTTCAATAGCTGTAACAGCATCAAGATTTTCTGCTGGCTCCAACTTCACCTCTTGAGTTTCTACAATCTGTGTTTCAAGGGGGTTACTAATGGGTGCTATTACTGGCGTTGAGATCTAAAAACAGATTTTAAAGAAAAATATACACATTAAAAAGTTGCCAAGAATTTTTTGCTGACATTTTATTATTTACATTTAAAGAAAACAATCGGTAGAAAGCTTTTAGGTAACCCACTGAAAAGTTATATAACTTAGCCAAAGTTAAATCATCTTATTTAAGAGCCACAAAGAGTCTATTTAACAAAAACTGTAAGCTCTTATGTTGTGTTTGATGGCTGTGTGATTTCCATTCCTTTTTAAAATATATTTTATATTTTAATAAACTAGATATAAGCTAAATAAATGGCTTTGGCCATTCTATATCACGTTAAACTGCAAAAGTTAGATAGTCCATAGTAATGATTCAAAGCAAAATTGGCTGCAGAATTTTATCACAGATAATTCATTTGGATATGAAATTAGTTGAACTATGTAATTTTCCAGCAGTGTCCAAAAATGAAACCATTAAAACTCACTGGTCTAGCTGTGTTGCTTTCAAATGACATTTGAATACTGATATTAGTGAAGACTTTAACATGTGGCTGTCATATTGCCATATTGTTCTTAACCTTGTTTACAAATTACAAAACAGTTATTCAACATGACTGACTAAATTTTAATCAGGACTATTCATTAGCTTTTATCACATATCTTAGCATTTGAATGAATTGTAAAACATATACATGTTTATCATTTGTTTTCATCATTATGAAAGATTTTTTTAAGGGCTGTTACGATTAATTTAAATTTAATTGTTTATTGAAAAATTAACAATTAATTAAACATTATTTTCGATTAGAGCCAAAAATTTTAATTTATGATGTCATAAGTTATCATCTTTTAACCAACTACGCAAAAAGACTAGTGGGTTGACATCATTTGGTTCAAGTGATGAGCAGGTCTAATTGACAATATGACCTGCCGAGCGGAACAATCATTCACATGGAACTCGGGTAACTAATATGCTCAAAAATGGTCTTGGCAAGGAATGACATTAATGGATAATGGTGATAATTATGTTTCCACCATTGTAGAGGGTTAATGGATTCAGGAACTTTCATCTCCGTTTTGTAACGCAAAATTCATTAGAAGAGCTGTCGTCATTACTGTCTCTGAGTCAGACTCCATTACTGCCATTAGCTTAATAAATACACTTTTCCTTTGGTTTGCTAAGTAGGTGAAGTGTTAGAGCCATGGTAGGCAAACTTTAACAACATTTTTAACATTACCGTCGATCAATAGTTAAAAACCTAAATGCTCGTGTAGTCATCAGGAAATGTATTATTTATAAGCCGCTATTTTTTTTTTTTTTATTAACTTTTTGACTTCAAATAATTTGTAAGCAATAGGTCGATTAATCGCTAAAAATTTTAACGATTAATCAAGAAATTAATAGTTATATTTCCGCAGCTAGAGTTTTTTGTTTTATTTAAAACAGACTATGTGTAGATAAATTGGTGTGTGTATAGCAGATTGTAAAATATCAATTTACCTCTTGAGCATCTTCATAACAAACTGGATGATAAGTCTGGGGAAACGAAAATTTACTTCCATTAAAACAAACAAAATTAACTATACCAAAATTTTTTTATATTAAGAACAATTGGAATTAAAGTTCTCATTTATCTAATTATGAAAGGCGCCATTGGGATTGAATAAACATATTTATTAGTAGCTAATCTTTTTACTTTATATTTTAAAATTTTACCATATATTTAAAACTAACAACATTCAATAAAAAAGGTATCCTTTTGTGTGGAAAAGTATTACCTTGCCATCCACTTTAATTGTATTCTTCAAAATCCATTCCTCAGTTTCCTCATTCCACATCTGATCAAAGGGATCACCACAGGTAGCACACACCTATAATACAGAGGTCAAATAAGTATTTAGTTTTAAAAAAATCAGTTGGATGTAAAATATCTTGGACCATTCTTTATTACCTTTAATCTAATGGCCATAATCTTGTCCTTTAATGCTTGAATTGTATACCCAATTTTTAGAAGTTTGAAACAGCACCATTTCATTGGATAAAAATGATTGGTGGCTAGTTTAAAAAGTCTTGCATGCCTGTATTTTATATTAAACATTAAAAAGCACTACTTGGAGGTGGTCCTTTAGTATGATTAACTCTTAATGTGCCATAAGGTTTTCGGAAATCTTCCGCCTCAGTGCTGTAAGAATTTCGATCAACCGGTTATGAAATTTTAAAAAATTGCGTAAAATCCATTTGTAATTGTCATACTGACTTCATCTTTTAGGATAAGAATGGTTATTTTATGTATCCAAAAGACAGTATTGAGTTTAAAGCTATTTTTACCTGTAGTTTAGTACTATTATTTTAGTAATAAAGTATAGCAAAATCGCATCTTTGAAAAAAAAAACCATAAAAACTACCAAAAAACTTCACAAATCGAGCGATAACACTAGCGAGGGAAACAACCACCATTGCCGGAAGTCGAAAACATCGTTTTTCACGCACTGAAGAGTTTCATTTTCTGTAATTTCGTTTCTAAAGAAAGTTCTATAGAGTAGCGCATTATTGTGCTTTGGTAAAAAAAGGTAAATCGCGCCTTGACACATTAAGAGTTAAAGCCCCAAAGCGCTGTAATGCGCTCCTTGCAGCTATTACCAAAGCATTGTAAAGCGCTCCTAGATAGCACTCTATTGTTAGAAATGAGATCACAGAAAGGAAAAACTCTTCAATGCTTGGAAAATGATGTATTCGACTTCCGGCAATGGAGACCATTGCCCACGCTAGTGTTATCGTTTGCTTCGCGAAGTTTGTTAGTAGTTTTTCCTTTTTTTGATGATGCAATTTTCTAATACTTCATTATAAAAATAATAGTACTAAACTACAGGTAAATAAAGTATTTAACTCAAGACAGTGTTTTGGATGCGTAAAATAACCATTCTTAGCCTAAAGAATGAAGTCAGTATGACAATAACAAGATAAATGGATTTTACGCAATACTTTAAATTTTATAACCAGTTGATCGCAATACAGGAAATCCTTTCGAGAATGAGGCGGAAGTTTATTGAAAACCTTATGAAGCTTTAAGAGTTAAAGACTGCCAATTTAATGGGGACATGTTGGATTAAAGGTGGAAAGCATTTTTAAAAAAATATGTTCACAATGAGGGGAAAATACAGGTTGCCGGTTTATCTTTGATGGCTTGTTTATGCCTGAATATTTTTTTTATTTTGTAGCCTGGACTTACAGATCTACCAATACTTTCAGCTAATGCTTTATTTTATGGAAATATGGAAATTGAATAGACCTATATGTATCTTTGAGGACTTCAATAAGTTCCTGACTAACCTTGCTCTAGCCATGTTCTCTTTTACCTTATATTTGTCCGATTTTTAATAGGCTTGCAAATTAACATGGCAATTTTAAATCTTTAAAATCTGATTGCTAATACATATCTAATAAATATTTTCATCAATTCAAAATATTTATTTTAAAATGTTTTTATGTGCAATAAATTTAGTCTCAGATTACAATCAATAATTCTTAAAAGAGGTGATCTTTGTTAAAATAATGATAGAAAGAAAGATCTACTGACATCTTCTCCTTCAATTCCAGTAGCAACAGGATTTTTAATAACATCTTTTCCTTCCAGAGCTCGAAGGCTAATTGTTTGGCCTGCCACAATTGGTTTTTCATCATTTGGTCTCATCTGTTCAAATATCTCACTACGGGCTGAAAAAATGTTAACAATTAGATTTAAACACACAGGTGATAAGAATTAAAACTCTTTTACTGATATTAATGTAAATGTTATGTTAAGTGAAATGTTTAAAGTGAACTCTTACATTTTTCTTCAGTGTCTTCTAGCTCCTCATACTGAATCCAGTCCTGTGGATATAAAATGGAATGAATCTATAATACACTTATTTAAATAAAGTTCATATAAACTTTTTTTAAAAAAGAAACTGTTTTTAAAAAAATAAATATCCTTCATTAGATTTTTTTAGTTAAAATTTTGTTAGTTAACTCTTTCCCTGCCAATCGCCAATATATAGGCGATCTCGCCTGGTCACGTTTGTGCCAATCGCCGATATATAGGCGATTTGAGTTTTTTAATTAATTTCGTTGCTTAGAGTGTCCCATTAGACTTTTTAAGTTTTAAAATGAGAGGTAACTCTATTCTACTTCCTTTCTGTTTAGAAATAGCATGTGTTTACTATCAGTAGTGTTAAAATTAGCAGCTTGTTTCGATTTATTTTGTAAACAAAGATATGGCCACGCCTACTCAACGAACATAGTGATTTATTTTAAAAAAAACAAATTACACAGACTATTTGTGTAAGGAAACAATAAATTAAAGCTTTATTATCAACTAATACAAATAATGGTAGACGTTTCGGCTCATGCCTTCATCAGTACAAAAACAATTACATGTACTTACATATATATTAAAATTAAAACATATTAAAGTCTATGTGATAAAATGAAAAGAAATGAAAGACAAAAATAAACACGGACATAGAATATAAGAAAAAGGAGGAAGTTGAAGTATCTAAAGTAACAGTGAAAACCACAACGGGAAAACGATTTTGCAGTCATGTAAAATTGTGGATTTGGTTAATTCCATATGGAGCCAACGTACCAAATCGTTTTATGAGTCTATTTTCCATGTGGACTCTATCATGGGTATTGATCGGTTTAGAGAACACCTGTACAATATAAATAAACAGGCTCAGTGTCCTGTGTCTAAACATTTTAACAGTGTTGACCACGATGGCATTGTGGATATTGTAGTTACTGGTATTTTATATGCAACCAATACCCATGATAGAGTCCACATGGAAAATAGACTCATAAAACGATTTGGTACGTTGGCTCCATATGGAATTAACCAAATCCACAATTTTACATGACTGCAAAATCGTTTTCCCGTTGTGGTTTTCACTGTTACTTTAGATACTTCAACTTCCTCCTTTTTCTTATATTCTATGTCCGTGTTTATTTTTGTCTTTCATTTCTTTTCATTTTATCACATAGACTTTAATATGTTTTAATTTTAATATATATGTAAGTACATGTAATTGTTTTTGTACTGATGAAGGCATGAGCCGAAACGTCTACCATTATTTGTATTAGTTGATAATAAAGCTTTAATTTATTGTTTCCTTACACAAATAGTCTGTGTAATTTGTTTTTTTTAATAAAAAAGCTTTATGCAGTCCTATTCTGTATGATTTATTTTAGTATTTATTGCTATCTTATTAAATTTAAATGTGAATTATTGATGCTGAAACATTTTAAAACAATAATAAAACATTAGTTTTAGGATTCAGTTAAGATTTTCATCCGTATGATACGGCATTATATGGAAAAAGAGCAGTGGAGACAGTTCGGTTTCTATATAAGGAAATAATAGAAAAAAGTTTTCTGCCATGGTCATCATCAATACAAAAAATGTGATAACTTTAAAACTACATGGGATATTTTCAAAATTTAAAAAGCATTTATTTCATAAATGGAATTTACATTGTGATAATTAAAGGAGAAAATGATTACAGCTATGCAGATTTTCTTATAGTTTGGTAAGTTCAGATTTTTTACAAAGAAAATTTAAGACACAAAAATTGATCACAAAATCTTTTAGTGAAAATAATTTTTGGTTTGGCAATATTTTATTTGCTTCTACATAATTGAATACTCTATTCCATTTCCTTTCTTTTGATATAAGACACACCAATGTTGCTTTAGACATTTATTAAACATTGTACTATAGTTAAGGTCACCCTTGAAAAATTACCAAACTAAAAAAATGGTCTGGCACGAACGTGTAAGAAACCCCCGAAACCCCCTGGCAGGGAAAGAGTTAAATTTTTTTTTAAAAATCAAAACTTTGTCAATGGGTATGATAGGTAATTATTCTTTAGATTTTTATAATAAACTTACTGGAATAGAATAAAACCATTTTCTGTTCTTTGCAACCTTAACCATTTCTTGTTCCATCTTGTTCTGACGAAAGTGCCAATCTAAATGGGCACGGTACTTTTCATGGTCGTTCATAGTAAATCGAGCCGCACAAGTATGGCATTGTATTCCTTCATGCAACTGTTCTATTACACTAACATAAGCTCTTTAAAAAAAGAAAACATTTGTTAGAAAATATATTTCAAATATTTACAATTAAAAAAAATTATTTCTTAAGTTTATAAAAAAATATTTAAAATTAAGTTTCAATTACCTTTTCAATTTTTCTGGAGTGAAATCAGTAAGGTCTGGAATACTACTCTTTTTCTGGAAAAAATTAATTAATATTAGAACTTATAATTCATATAATCCTTTTAAATATCTCGATATATCTATCTATATATAATATATTTACAAGTGTGACTTTTTAGGCCCTTAAGCGATTTCAAAATATCAAAAAGTTAACTAACATAGGATTTCAAGAACAGTTATTTTGAAAAAGCAAGAATCAGATTCAAGCTAAAATGAACTGAAATATGGTCTAATAGTGAAACCAATTCAGAAACTAAACAATGTAAGCTGATAGTATGTCATTGTTTGTAGAATGCCACTAAGCTCAAACCCCAGGACAGAATATGTACTAGCTAAGGTAAAACAAAAGCAAAGGAAACCTGGGTCAGAACAATAAAAAAAAAATAAGCAGAACTTAGAAAGAAACAAGGGATATGAATACTTGGCCTGTTAGCTACCTGTTAATTGTTACTGGTTTTGAAATTATTTCATCCTTTCAAGGAAATAATGATGGCACCGTACATTATATATAAATATCAGAATATCATTATGGAACATAAATGTTAAACATAGGTTTTATGAGGAAAGAATATATATATATATATATTTAAATAATTTCAAAATTTAAAAAGAAACTAGTTATTCATTTATGTACCTTAATGGGCTGAACACTTTGGGGCTCTTCAGCCACTACAGTAACGGGGCTTTTCTTTTCCTCTTCAGAAGCTGACGTTGATTCGCCTTTTGATGACTCTTTGATTAGACCCGCCTTAAGAAGGTTGTTAAGTAAGCTATTTATGTCAATGGGTGGTTTAGTAGCTGATGAAACATCGGTAGATGAGGTATCAGTATTAGTGGATAAACTGCTAATGGTTGAGGTGGCAGCTGCAGAAGAAACGATTCCCAAAAGACCTAAAACGTAAATAAATATTTTTCAAAAAAATTATTAACACAATAGGTTTGAAGAAAACAACTTTCACCCTAATATTTGAATATATTATCAGTTACTTAACTTACGTAACTTAACGCCTTGCCTCTAATCCTGAAGGGCGCCTCCATAGCATTCTCTTTAGTAATGAAATCATACAAAGTAAAGACTCTTCAAAACATTGAGAGACGATTTAGTCAACTTCCAGAACTATTGATGTTTACTGTCCGCTAGTGCTTTCCTGATGGTTTTTTTCCTTTCCTTTTTTTTTTGTTGAAGATTTGATTTTGCAAGACTTTTTGTCCAAAAAAATAGTCTTACTAAACTACAGATAAAAAATATGGGACTGAGGGTAAGGTTTAAGCGAATCTTAAGGAAACAGGTAAGATCACAACAAGGATTTGAATTACCAGCATTCCAGCCTGGCCCCTGAAACTAGCACATCCGTGAACTCATGTCCCAACCTAGACAAAGCTGCTAAAGGACATAAGCTTAAAAAATGTTGAATGGCACTGCCATTAGCACCTGTTGCCAAAAAACTAGCCGAGGCTATAGAATAACTTCAAACCTAACAGAATATTAGTGAGTCAGCAAAAACTAAAAGTCTGGAAAATCTCGGAGTAACTCAACAACAACAAAAAAGACTCCTATTAGAGGTGCAAACTTAAGAACTGTAAATTAAGAGCGAAGAATGTTAAATAACTAGCGGTCGCATCTCTTTACTTCTATACATGTTCATTCGAGAAGAAAAAAATTGCCAAATAGACAAAGAGAGATGACTTCAAGAATTAAACTTAGTCATAATAATCAACCATGGTATGTCATTTTATAGAATTATAATCATAAATATCTTACTTGATAATCCAGTTGCTGTTGGTTGTGCTGGAGCATTAGGTATTTGTACATTTGAGGCTGAAGGCTTTCCAAATTTCATCTAGAAAAATAAAATTGTTCAGCAAAAAGAGATTAATGATCCTTTAATTTAATTCAAACTTTATTTACAACAATCCGTCATACAAGACTTTAAAAAATGAAAGAGAACAGGAAACATTAATATTGCTACCTGGTGACCCCCAAATGCAGAGCCCTGCATTCCAGTAACCATGACTGCACCATGGTCATCATCAAGTGGCTTTTGAAGAGGTAGTGTTTGATGGATCTGTGGTGTCATTTGGGGTTGCATGTGAGGTTGCACATGGCTTGTCATCTGACTCAATACTCTTAACCCAGCTGCAAAGTCTGGAAGTCCTTGCATACTTGAAAATTGGTTGCTTATCATGCTAGATGCAACTTCTGAAATTTTTTGAAAGATTAGATGTTAACAGTTACATTAAATTATACCAATACAAAGAAATGAAAAGAAAATGCTTTAAACTTTTATTGCATTTGTTTTTTTAAATTGCCTTAATGTAAATTTATTATTACAAAAACACTACTTACGGTTAAGCAATCCTTGAGCTATTAAATTAACAGGTTGATGCCTGGGCAAACCAGGTTGATTAACACCAAATCCCATCAGGTTGGGTCTTTGCAGGTTTAAGAGTGAGTTAGGCAACTGTCCATGTAGCACTGGGTTAGATTGTTGCAACATAGTTGGTCCTGGTTGAGCTATAATTGGCTGATTAGGCTGAGGCATGTTTTGCATTTGTGGCTGACTAAAACGAACATCTGCTGTTATTGGCCCCACAGGACGCATGATCCCTTCTGATGCTTGTGAGTTATTGGTTCTAATTCCATCGGTAGCTAGAGGTGTAACAGGCAGGATTGGCTCTGGTCCAGCTGATACAGGCATACTATCAGCACTAGGCAGGCCTTGAACATGCATGTTGTCTTGTCCTTGTACTCTTATTGGGGCAAGAGGGAATTGATCATGTTGAGTTATTGATACTGGAGGATTAGGTTCAGAATGAGGGGGCATTGGCAGACGAGTCGGTTGGCCTGGTTGGGGAACCATTAATTGGTTAGATGACATAAGACGAGATTCATCAAAATTTGGTGGTAATTCTTCAAGAATCTTGACACGAGGCAATGGACCTGGTATTCTTATTGAAAAGTGGCGATTTCCTAAATGTATGTCCTTAGGCACATTATCAAATTTAACTTCAAACCATTTTCCATCAATAATAATCTCATGAGCTGGACCACCAAATGCTATGTAAGTAGGCCTGGAACCAATCCTTATTTTCTCTGCCCTGTCAACAGGGATGGTAAATGGTTGCTCATTAATAAATACAGTCCTTGGTTCACCATCAAAACGTATTCCATGAGGCTTACCATTAATGATAATGTATGGAATTTTGCTATCTAATTTTAATTCACAAGATTTGTTATCAATAAGTATACGACGTGGTGGTGCCTGAAATGCAATATCATGTTCTATTCCAGCAATTCTAATTTTCCTTGGAGTTCCCCCATAATGGCCTTTCTCTAGTCTGTCTACTAATATCATCATATCTCTACCATCAATTTGAAAGCCTCTTCTAACACCATCAACCATGACATTTCTGGGAGGTGCATCCATGCGCATTTCATGCTGTTGACCATCCAACCAAATGGGTTTTGGTAACCCATGATAATAAAGTCGTACCGATCTTCCAGCTGCTGGAACTTCCTTAATGGGTTCACCCAATTTGTATACCAGCTGATTATCTATCCTTATTCCTCTCTCCTTCAAATCTACAGCAACATCCATTACTTTGCCATACACACGTAATTTCCGTGAGGTCCCCATTCGCAATTCAAACGGTTTTCCATCAATGACTAATTCTTCAGTTCCTTCATGATCTAAGAGACCTCTCATCACTGACCATCTAGGGTCATCCATGGGGTCAGATATCCGTGCGTTTGCATTCAGGTGACCAACAGGACCTTGCATAAGTCCAACAGGTCTTGGCCCATCTGGTCCCAGGGGTCTTGGGCCATGTGGTCTTATCACTGGTCCTGAAAAGGTTGGTCTTGGACCTCGTATATCTGGAGGTAAATGTCTTGGTGGTCCAAAAGATCTAGCACCCTGAGCAATGTCTGGCATCCCATATGGTCGAGGACCCTGAGCATCATCAATAATGCCATATGGCCTGGGCCCTGGAGCATCATCTGCTACTACCCTGAAAGGTCCTTCCTGAGGTGGAGTATTCCTTCGTCGCTCGCGTATGTCCTCATGCCTTGCATCACGGATAGGCAATGGCCTCATAACTTCTCTCCGTAGATTGTGAGGACCTTCATTAAATTCATCAAAGGAAGTTCTACGATCAGAAGCTCTGTAGTCACGATGGTGTTCCTCTTCATCAAGAGGACGACGGGCATCAAAATCTTGAGAGCGGTCATCATAGTCCTCAATATCTCTGCGGGGTCTGCCATCAAAATCTCTATATCTTGAATGCATGTGATCATCAAAATCTCTTGGTGAAAGTGAATTTTCCATATCATAGTTGCCAGGAGACCTTAAATCATAGTCTCTCCGTCTGCTAAACTCTGGTCCAAGTCTTCGATCCTGACGTGATACACCTCTGGCTGGTCTTCGACCATCATAATCTTCCTTGCCACTAGACTCATACCCTAAATGATAATTATCTCGTCTATCTCTATAGCGTGGTGAATTACTTGCAGATTCATCAGGCATGTCTCCTGATAGTGGTAGTGTAGGCAGCAATGGCTTTTTATGCATGTCTATTTCTTCCCTATAAGAATTTCTTCTATCAACATCCTCAACATACGATCCTCTTGTTTCTCGGATACCCCTCAATCGTGGATCACGTAGATCAAGACTCTTGACAGACCGTTCTTCTAAATTGCTTCTTTTCTTTTGAATGTCATAAACCTGACCAAGTTGCCTCACTATTTCTTGGTGATCGCCATGACTGATGCGCCCTTCTTTCAACTCCTTCTCTGCACGCTGCAAAATTTGCTCTTGATTTTCAGCAGATAAATCCTGAAAATTTATTAGTAAACATTTAAACCACAAAGTTTAAAGCAAAGGTTGTTTAATTTAAAAATAAGGCTCCTTAAAAATTTTAAAAGTTATTGATAAAAATGAGTCATTACTCCAAAAGCGAAAATTGTGCTCAGTTTTTGTGAGCTATATAAAAACTAGATAAAGTATTTATATTGAGGAAAAAAAGAACATTACATTTTACAGGTTGAAGAAAAAAATTGTGTAACAAAAAGTCACATGGTTTATAATAAGCACTTTAGATCCTTTCCAAAAACAAAATCTCACCTTAGGAATCGGAATACTAGGGTCTAATGGTGGCAAAGGTAGTGATCTCTGTCGCGGGGACGTCATCAACCTTAGATCAACATCCTGAACATCTGTTACCAATGATTGCATCTGTGCATCCCTTAATCTTTTCCTCTCTATGTCCTGAGCAAAATCATCAGGATGGCTCTCTTTAAACTGGCTCCATCTACGCTGAGCTGGGCTTTTAAGAGCAGAGGCTGAAGGTGATAGAAGATTCTGTACTGGCATTGGGGGTGGAACCAACAAAGACTTAGGTACCTGATGTCTGTAATCAACATCCTCCTCTCCAAATAAGTTGCTGTAAAAAATAAAAACACATAATTATTAAATGATAAGTAACTAACAATATCAAGTGTATTAAAACCTTAAGATGACCTTGAAAAATGTATCTTAAAACAGGCATGTTTTCTACATGTCACTCAAACCTTCTTTTACAAAAATTGTTTTAAAATATTTAACCCATGCACTATTATTCGTTCAAGTACAAAGATAAAAAAAGAGCTCATTTTTTGTCCTGCTACCCCAGATATATGAAATTTTTAAAGATTTAAAATGCAAGTATGGGGCACTTATATTTAATAAGAAGAAGAAGAGTGTATTTTCCCTCCATCTAGCTCTAAATGGACTTAATTTTAATACTTTTCTGAAGTATTATTTCTGCACTTAAAATTTTTTCAAGATAGAACTGAAGTTAATTCCTTTAGCTTTGGATTTCATTAGAATTTGTTTTCTGTTATTTAAATTATTGATTAATCTTAAATATTAAAAGGTAAATGCAGCAAGAAATTAATTACATTTAATTAAAATGTAGCATTCACCGCAAAAACTAATGAAGACCAATAAAGTGTTTTTGGAACCTTGGTTGAACACGTTAGACATAAACGTATCATACTAAATGACAAAACTTGGAAGTGAATCAAGACAAGAACTTCTGTTTTTATGTTGACATCACTCAGCGAATGTGTAATGGCCCAGTACGACTGATGTGTCAATTGTAAAAAGTAAAAACTACATGTGGTTGAGTTTCTTAATTCTGTAGTATTTTTTTAGTGTATTTATTATGACTTTAATTGGCTGGCATATACTGCATAATTTAAACTGATCAAGATACATGAACATTTACTGTTGTGGACAGAGAATAGGGATAAGAATGACCTTGACATTTGCACGATAAGTGGCAACTTAAGGTCACATGAATCGGCAAATCAGAGAACTATACTATTGGACACACAATGTATAAAACAATATGCACTTAAATTGTGCGCTCGGAAAAGAGTCTATTGATATTGGTTAAGAAATTCATTTCTGGATACAATAAAATAGAATAGGATGACTAGGGTAAAAGCACATGGCTAAAAATATCACTTTATGACAATGTTTAACATACTACAGTCAAACCCGGTTATGGCTAGGGGTTTCCCGAAAGGCGTCGAGATAACCGAGGTCAAGATAAGTGGGTCGACGGCCAAGAGGTTTGCCAAAAAGCATCTAGATAATAGGGTTAGTGAGATAACCGAGGGCGAGATAAGTGGGATCAACTGTACTTAATACTATAACAATTCAAAAGTTAAATGATACCTTATATCTTCCTGACTTTCTTCACTTTTGGACTCCTGCTTCCTCGATGCTGCAAGTTTAGGTATTTTATAGGGTCTCGTTTCTGACTTCATTTCATCAGGTTCTGAAATAGGACGCTTCAGTCTCTTGACTGAGTCAATAGAATCATTTAAACTTTCTTCCGATACATCTTCAACAACTGAGTCTTTAATTAATTCTGATGGGCGTGGAATACGCATGTCAATATCTTCAGTAGTGTCTGATTGTATCAAGTCCTTACTTTTTAAGTCTTCCCCACTTTCTTCATCCATTTCCATAACTTGTTCTGAGCTTTCTTCTACTTCCATTGACGTTTGTTCAGCACTTATACTATCTTCAAGCTTATTTAACTCTGTGTTCTTCTCATCTTCATTAATTCCAGAGACATCAACTTGGGATAAGGCACTAGCTTTTTCACTGATAGTAATTGACTGATCTGTTACAACTATTCCTTGCTCTCCAGTTTCTTGTTTTGAGGTATCTTGATCTGAAAGATTTGCAGCAGTCCTTTCTGATTCAGAATCATCTGATTTCAGTGACTCTTTCAAATCCTTGAAACCATCAGTTTTTGAATCTTTTTCCCTTTCAATAGGGGAAAGATCTCTGCTACTTGACCCTGACCTTGATGTACGCAGCATCCTACCAAATTGATCAGTTTTGCCATCCGAAGAATGAATAACAGGTTCTGGAAGTCGTGGCTTTTCTCGTCCCCTTTGTCTATTGAGACGATTATCTCTATAACTGTGTCCATGATCTGATGGTGAGTGTCTTCCATAACCTCTTCTTGGACTATGTCTATTAACATCAGAATCTGACCTCCTTTCACTGCTGTCTTTTCTGTCTCTTACATCTTTGATATCTCGTTTATCCTTACTTTCTCTCCTGCCTCTATCCTTACCATCTCTTCTGTCCTTGTCTTTACTGTCTCTTCTATCTTTCTCCTTGCTATCTCTCCTATCTTTATCCTTGCTGTCTCTCCTGTCTTTCTCTTTTCTTTCCCTTCTATCTTTCTCTTTGCTTTCACTTTGTTCTTTATCTTTACTATCTCTTCTGTTGCTTTCTCGACGAACTCCTTTATCTTTGTCTTTTGCGTCTTGCCTTGCTATTTCATTGCTCTCTATGTTTTCTCTACTTTCCTTCTCTTTAACAACAGTTAATTCATCAATTTTTTGCTTAACTTCTTTTGTTTTTTTAGAGTCATGGATTTTTTCTTTAATTTTTGAAGGAGACTCTTTTTCAACACTTGATTGCTTTTTATCATGCTTAGAATGTAATTTGCTATCTTTGCAAGTATTTTCAATTTCAGCTTTTTTGGGAGGGTCCTTAAGTGACTCTGATTTTGTGTCCAATACTTTCTTTTGTAAAGAATTTTCAGTTCTGGGTGGTGGTTGTGAAGAAACAGACTTTTTTTTGTTTTCTGCTGCCACCTTTTGAGCAGCTTCAGCAAACGAAGTTAACAGACTTGCCAAATCCATTCGTTGTGATGGAACAGTATCTGACAATTCCATTGTTGATCTTTCACCAGCCTGGAAATTAGCATCAGTTATTGACTTAGACGCTTTAGCTTCAGATTCTGAATTTTTCTGCTTTTCTTTTTCTTGCCGCTCCTGTTCCTGCCGTTCCATCTGCTTTATCAAACGTGGGTCCCTGTTCATTACGGAACCACGAGTGATACGTGGATCCCTACTAGGTAACTGGGAGCTACGCAGGGGTGATGTTTTTTCAGGCGGAAGTTTTATTACAGATGGTGGTTCACGGTCAATCACTTTCTTGCTTGATTTTAAGTTTAAGATTTCTTGCTCTTCCAGCTGCAAACAAATTTTTTTTTTTTAAGTAATTAAGCAGTCATCACATTTTAAAGATTTATCACGTTTTAGGAAACCTGAGAAAAAATGGGTTACTTGCTAATTTTCCAGATAATGAACATTTAAAAAATTTGACTAAAAGAAAATTAACCTGCCTGTTTTTTTAACTTTGCCTTGCTCTCTGCCAATTCTAATTTTAAACGAAGGGCTTGGAGTTCCTTCTCTTTAGCATACAACTCATCTTTAACATCGTCATGTGAGGTTTCTGAATGGGCTGGACTAAATTGCGGACTCCTCTCCTCTTCCTTCTGGTTTTGCTGCTTATGTTTATGGAAACCAGATAACTTTTTACTTATTGTACATAAATTTTAAGAAACCCCATTTCATAAACCTAATTGGATCGCAATAATTATATGAAAATTTAAGAATTACACAGTGAAAAATTATTACAAATAAAGTTACTGATAAGATTTCCTTTTAAACTTATAATTTATTATATTTACACCAAGCTTGAGGGTATCAACCAAAACAAACCGTACCTTTAAAAATTTGGGATTTACATGAATAACACCATGTTCAGGTGCTTTAGCTGTTATAGGCCATGCTGGGTCAATAAGCTGAACTTTCCTATCAAGTAAGTAAAGCTGTTTGTTGGGTATGATATCTACCCAAGTCTGTCTGAGTTTATACATTGCTTGCCTTGTCTTTTCATCAACCTGAGTTCAGATGTAAACATTTGGTTTTGATCAAACCCTATAATCATTTTTTTTAAAATTCTCATTAAAATAACCAATTTATTTAAACACTATATCTTTTTCTTGTATACACATACCTTGGAAATACAAAGCAATATAGCGTAAGTCTATTAAAACTAACCTGATTCGGGTGCTGCTAGATTTTCAAATAACCATGCATACATTATTTCGAGTTATGCCTTTTTTCCTCCTTCAATTAACTTCTAGTTAAGTGCACAATTAATCAGATAAGCCTATGTTATTTTCTTCTGTTCACATTCTATGCCATGGATTAGATCAATCTTTATTTAAGTTTGATTTTGCAGCAGTAACCTTTTTTAAAAAATTCAAACTTAATTTTCAAGTTCCATTTCATATGAAAAAGATTATGATTGATTTCATTAGTCGAAGAATTAAGTGGCATAGCTCAACAAGAACTATGATCATTGTGGCTGCAAAATACATAATTTCAATATCTTTTATTTTAAAAAAAGAATCCCTTTATTGGCTTATTATACTAGGTCCAGCTTTTTCAAAAACACACTCTTAAGTGGTGGAAGCTTAATTGTTTCCACAATTTGAAGGCCATGTTAAAATATCATCCCGCACAATTTGTCCATAAACTTTTATTCAAGGTTAAAAAAAGGGCTGATTTTTTTAAAAACTTATAGCACACATAAAATAATCATTTTAAATTAAAAGGGACATGGAATTATATGCACATATTTTATTATTTGTTAAAGTTTAATCAAGTAAGCTCTTAATAAATAATATACAAAAACAATATTTTGTTTCACAAATTTAATGAAATAGCTTTAAAATTAAACATAAAAATTGTTGAAAAGTGTGCAGTCAGTGAAAGCAATGCAAGCATTTTTTAAACAGATGATAAATGGCATCACTCAATAGCTAATAATTTTTAGTTAAAAAAATTATTACTCTAAAATGAAGACAATAACCACTGAAGTATGATGTCAATGGCCATGATTTTGATATTTTTTGTAGCTTTTTTGATAATTTTTAAAAATTTTAAAAATAATTATCTGTTACTACAGTGATGATGGAGCAGGGTGGACTTTAATATTAGAAATTGTTTGTCTTCAGTATTTTAATGAGTTTAATAAATTAATATATTACTCAAAATCCTGCGTAATTTGAAGCCAAGTAATACATTCAAACTAAGAGAATAAAGGGTTAAACCAGGACAATTATAATTCCTTAAGATAACGTTCTAAACAAGTATGAAAAGTTTTTTTAGACTTTGAAATGGCATCCTTGGAAAAACAATTTTTAAGGTAAAGGAATATTTCACAACTTCCCTACAAAAGTGAGTAACCATCACATTGTCCGCCGACAAAAATGTAATACAAGTGATATAAACTTTTATAAGTGCTCTTATAAAATATGCTGTTTATACAAGTACAGACTGACCTCTCTAAGTTGAACTCAAAGGGACCAGAAAATTTTGACTTTATTCGAGTTAGGGAGATTGGTGTTATGGGCACAGATTAATCCAAGACAATGTTGATATTGTGATGGGGGGGAGCCATACAAGCGAGAAGGCTTGACAGGAGGGAGAGGCTGTGTCTGATGTTTCATATGAAAGGAAGCAGACAACTTTGAAATACCAACACCACCGAGAAAGCCCCTCCCCCCAAAACTTGACTCCCCCCACAGTTGGGTTGGGGGGGGGGAGGGGGGGGAATTAAGATTCTTCCTTTTCCTAGTTTTACACAAACGCCCTGGAAAATTTGCCTTACTGAGGTTGAAGGCCAAAAATCATTGAGTTAAGGAGATCTAAAATACACTAGTCTTATGGAATTTTGCCAGGACCTAACAATTAATTTGAAATAGGGAAGATTTTCGACTTGGGAAGTTCAACTTAGCAATGGTCTGACTGTATTAATTCATTTATTTTCAACAAGAAATTGAACTTATTTTCTGAAGAAGAAAAAAATTGATCAATTAGGATAACATTTTTTAAATAATTGAAAATGACAACACAATTTTCACAGAATCTACAATGCTCAATTTTGGTCTTATAGAAAAAAAACAAGTGATTATAACTACCTCTTCAAAAACTCCACAAAAAATCTGCACAATTGATTGAGCAAAGAGCTGAGGGTATTTGGTCGTCGAAAGGTTCTTTATAATGGAGTCTAGCAAATACAAAATTGGCAACTTTCTTGAAACAGATACCTGTTAAAATTATAGTAAAATATGACACATGATTCAAATGCAATGACATGTATTAAACAGTTGCTTCCACTTGCCATCGACTTGACTGCTTTTTTGATATGCAATACTCGCAAAAACGGCATAAATCTCTACATCATTCTGAAATAAGAAAATAATTTTTAGAGAGGAAAAAGAAAGCACTATCATTATGATCTTACCTTTTTTTTTGCATAAACCATTAAAGAAATTGGTTTAAATTATATAGGAATATTCTTTTTACATTATTTTTTCCCTAATAATTTGTTAATGAAGAGTTAACACACTTCAGTATTATTGAGAATGAATTTCCTCTGAACTTGAAACTGCTGTTGATTGCCAAATCTGTGACGTGACTTAAATTTATGTTAAATCGAAAGTTGTTGAACATTTTTAGAATTATTTGTTATTCATAATTCATAGAAGAGATTTTATTACTCCATACAGCACATTTTTTGTTTGTTTTTTATTAACAATGTATTAGCATTGTCAGATATTGCAGTATTGTCTGTCGTAATATGAATCATACAGATGAAAAATGCAATGGTAAGCCTATTCTTAGATTTTTTTCTGTGTCTTTTAATGGTGGCATTTGATAATGTATATGCTTTATATAAAATTGTTTTCCCAACTGTAAGATTGATTACATTGTATTCTGTCACTATTTTAAATGGACATTAACAAACAAACAAACAAAAAAAAACCAACAAAACATTTGAATTAGGTATATATATATATTTTTTAAGCAAATATCCCTTTTTTGAACAGCAAATATGACCACATATCATTTTGCTTTATGTCCTAAATTGTGAGTTTGTGTTTTTCTTTATAAATTTTAATTGCATTGGAGTCCACATTAGCTAAAAGAATTAACTTTCACTAGTAATATTGTCTTGATGGAACAAAATATGGCCCCTATTTATGTCTGAAATGACTAATTTAGGCTGTGATTTTCATTCACAAACCCATCTATTTGAAATAGCCACATTGAATCACATGAACATTTTCATTTCTGTGTCCTTAAGTATACAAATAAGGCTTTTTTCCGTTCAGGCAGCAAATTATAGGATGTGATGGGTGAATAGATTTTATTTAACAGAAAACCATTTCAAGTCCTAAATCTTCCTGGGATAACAAATCTGTTATCAGTATTAATGGGGGAGATAAATCTTTCTGTAAAATTTCAAATGAACCGTAAATATACAACAATTCTTTGAAGTTAGACTTTTCAAGATTCTTCTGTTAATTAACAAAAATTTTTTTTATTTATTTGCATTTTGAGCAATACTTCAGAGATGAATTTGAGATATTCTCTAGGGCTTGGAAAGAAATCACCGTCCGTAAAATCAGATTCTCCACGCCACTGAGCAAGAATTTAGTTTCACCAGCCTCACCTCTTTGCAACTTGTACACTTCTACATCATCAGAGACTGCCAGAACTTGAATGTGAAGACAGCAATGGAGTTTCAAATTCATTTCTGAAATGTTGCTACATTTAGCAGCACTGAACTTTATATTTCAATTACTGTTTTGATATATTAAAAGTAAGGTGCAGTCGCTTAATTTGATTTCCACTTGTTTGAAATGTCTATGAGCATTATTATTTTATAAAATTTTATTGATGGCACCAGGCAATTAATATTGACATGATTCAACTTAAACAGTTACTCAACTGTAATTTCTTAAGTAACACATGACAACACTTCACATAATGAACACAAAACAACAAACAACATATTCAAAAGTTACATTAAGGATTGAAAAAACCACATTGGTCAGTAAAATTTATTTATAAACGTATTTATAATGAACAACTCATCTGAAACAAATAGAAATAATTAACAGTTTGAAATAGAGTCAATAATAACATTTTATTCAATAAAAGCTAGAATCTGCAATAGTTTCCCATTGTTGCTTAATTTTTTTTTTTAATTCCTTTTAAATCATGCCAACATTGGCATGCTGTGGATAAACATGACATTATTTTTTCAAAATCATAAATGTCTTTCTATCCACAAAAGTTAAATAAATAAAATAATAGATCTAATAACCAAGATTCAAACAAATATTCCAATTATAGGACAGTATCTTACGTTTTGTATAGATAGGTATAATTATTTATAGAATCAGATTTTCTAATATAAATATGCCTTAACAGGTACATCCAAATGTGCAAAATATAACATAAAATGTAAGACAACCACAAGGCTCAAAATATAATATTACAACCAACTTGTCATTACTCTCAGATGACTATTTTATTACTTTAAAAAAAGGATTCTACTCCAATTTCTTTGTTTTACAGAGACATTAACAAATAAGGGTCATTGAATCGCCATGGCAGGTAAACTTGATATTTAAATAATGCTTACAAACAAACGCTAGTGATTTTTAACAGCTTAAAATATTTATACTATTCCACAATTCCTTGATTCTATAAATTGAAAGCCAAAGACGCAAAACATTAGTTTCAAATGGTAAATGTTTCAAAACAAATTCCTTTGATTACAAAGCCAAAAAAGCTTAATGAATATAAAGCCTTAACAGACCCTCTAACTAATATTAATGTCAAATTCTAAAACCCATTTAATTGCACATATTTTATACTATGAGACCCCACTGATAGAAAGTTCCTTAAAGCTTATAAGAGATGCAAAGCAATACATAAATGCACTGGAAAGATCATTTTAATCAATATGTCATCAATGGAAAAAGTCTATTTTTATGACAGACTTTATAAAAAAATGGCTAAATTTTTATGGTGATGAGCTTCATTTGCAAATTTCAGCACTTTATTAATCCAATTCCTTAATATTACGTACAAGATAACAGCAGTCAATCAAAGATGATCATTAAGACAGAACTCAAATATTTAACTCTTAAAGCCCCAGAAGGTTTTCAATAAACTTCCGCCTCAGTCCCGTAAGGATTTCCCGTATTACGATCAACAAGTTATGAAATTTAAAAATTTGCGTAAAATCCATTTATAATATTATTGTCATACTGACTTCATTTTTTAGGCTAAGAATGGTTATCTTACGCATCCAAAAGACCGTACTGAGTTTGAAACAATATTTACCTGTAGTTTAGTACTATTATTTTAGTAATAAAGTATAACGAAAACGTATCTTCGAGGGAAAAAAAATGTTAAAACCACCAAAAAACATTGCGAATCGGGCGATAATACTAGCACGGGCAACGGCCGCCATTGTCGTAAGTCGAATACATCGTTTTTCAAGCATTGAAGAGTTTTTACTTTCCGAGATCTCATTTCCAACGAGATTAGTATCTAGGGACGCATTACAACGCTTTAGGGATAGCGGGAAGAGACGCATTACGACGCTTTGCAACTTTAAGAGTTAAAAGGCATGCAGAAAATAACATTAAGCCTGCTGCTTAAGTAATTTAACTTCATTCTTTTAAATTTCATTTCCCTGTTATAAATCTGAACAGGTTGGCATATTTGCCCTATGGACATTAACATCCCTTAAAAATAACCGGACCTTGGATGTGATAACTATCTCTAACTGATAGCTATTTTCATCATTTTAATTTTTTTTTTTAAATCCATACTAATTTTAACTAATTTAACTAACCACTTGTTAATTAGGCGGTCACAGACAAATTTCTCAAACTGATGAGTGGCTCAGAGAGTAGGTTGATGCCAAATAAATCAGGCTAGCCTAAGATTTACAAGTTCTGCTTACAGTATTATATGTATATGTATTGTTACTGAGCGTAGTATTATCAGAATGTTTAGTCTGCAGCACATGGTACATTACAGTACTATATAATTTCAACTATGAAGGGTTTAGACACCTAAATTTAGGATATTTTATAATTATTTTCATAGGATCTTTTAAAAAGTAAAATATTAAAATGATAATGGGCATAATAATTCAGGTAATCATGGAGTAAGGAACCATTATTTATTTTATATTTATCAATAAAGGCCCTAGTGATTAAAGTACTTCAGTCACATTTTTGTCAAATTCAACCTGAACAAGAACAATCTACTTACTGTATAAATTTGAAAATAATAAAACGTAACCAAGTCCAACTTTTTAACAGCTTAAAAAATTTAAATGTTATCATCAAATAGAAAAAAAATAGTAAAAGCTTGATTTATCTCAAAATGCCTTAATTGTGACTTACTACTTTTAGCTCTTCAATAGTTTTTTAAAACGTTATTGTCTTTAATAATTGTCAAGTTATTTAATAGTTACTGAGACAGAGTGACAATGAAATGTAGAACTATAAAAAAAAAGGAAAATATATTTAATTAAAAAAGAAGACATGAATAATAAAATATGGCCATGATTCTCAGAAATCTAATGAAAACACACCTTCATTACAAGCATTTCTGTACATAATGAATTTATAATAGATAAGGATTAATAAAACTATCAAGGAAGTAGGGCATGTCTAGTGTCATGCTGTCTGTGAAGTCCTCTTAATTTCTTTTTGATCTCATCCAATATTTTGGCAATTTTAGCATCTTAACTCAATGTGTGTGGTATGAACAAATTTGTTTTGATGTAGCTGCTTACTTAACTCTTAATGTACAAATTACCAAAGCGCGGTAATCCGCGGTTTACCAGGTTTTTTTTACCAAAGAGCGGTAATGCGCGACTCGATAGAACTCTCTTTACAAACGAAATTACAGAAAATAAAAACTATTCAGTGCGTGATGAACGATGTTTTCAACTTCCGGCAATGGCGGCTGTTTCCCCTCGCTAGTGTTATCGCTCGATGCGCGATGTTTTTGGAAGTTTTGAAGATGCGATTTTGCTATACTTTATTACTAAAATAATAGTACTAAACTACAGGTAAAAATAGTTTTAAACTCAAAACGGTCTTTTGGATATATAAAATAACCATTCTTATTCTAAAAGATGACGTCAGTATGACCATAATAATAAAAATGGATTTTACACAATTTTTTTAATTTCATAACCGGTTTATCGCAATTTGGGAAATTCTTGCTGTACTGAGGCGGAAGTTTTCCGAAAACCTTATGGCGCATTAAGAGTTAATGCTTGTAAATCCAGATTATTATGGATATTTAAATTTGCAGTATTTATACACCATGATCTAATTATATGCTGTGGTCAAACATGATAGAAGAAAACATTTATTTGTCATTACGGCAACCACGTCAGGTGTGTTGTGTCACAGAAATGAATGTGGGTCAAAAGTGTTTCAGCTTTTAAAAGTAAAAAAAATAAATAAATAAGACTCAACAGTTCATTAAAAATTAATTTATAATATAAATAACAGTTCCAGGGGTTAAACTCCATGGATTACCATCTTCAAAATATAATAGCATCTGGGACTATTGGTTGCTTTTTTATTTTTCAATGCTTTGCACCCAATAAAACTGACACATCCTTGCATGAAATTTTTTTTTATATTTTGTAATGACTTTGAATTTCCTTAACCCTTTACTGGGCAGAATTTGTTCCACTTTCATCCTCCAAACAGGCAAGATTTTTTTTTACAATTTTAGAGATATTTATGGGTACGTCAGTAAAAAGTCGGTAAAATCCGATTTAACGTTCCCACTCAACATGGCCGCCATCTTTGTTGATATGCCGGGATCCAAAGAAATTGGAAAATTCAACTATTAAAATTCTAAAACTAAGCCTAACCCTAAATTCATAATTATAACTAAGCCTAACCCAAACCCTAAATTAACAAATAAAAATTCTAAATCTAAACCTAAAAAACAAAGGAAGAGTACGCAGAATTAATTGCTATATAACCCATTTGGAAACGTATAATCGGATTCAACCAAAAGCTCTATATCTTAGGTTTAAGTGCAAATATTTAAATGAAATAAAATGAAAAATAAACAAAAATGAATTCTCTTTTGATTATTTACCTTTTTATACTTGTCATGTCTTGTTTTTTATTAATCCATGTCTTCCCCCAAAAAAAAGTTCCATTTACGTTTTTAAGAAGTCTAAACAAGCACTATATTCATTCTGACTGAAAGATCAGATGTTTGCATGATACTAACACTAATCTCACTATCAATCTCTTCCTCCAGAAGTACATTTTTCTCAACTCAATTTCTGTTAAATTTAAGCCTACAAATATAAACCCCCATTCACGAGCCCTAACCATCCGCTTTAAACACTCACCAAAACAGACAGAAAAAAATGAAAAAAGAACACATCAAAGAGAACACGTGTGGAAATGTAGTTGAATCTATCCACTATAGAATAAACAGGAAATCATGTGTCGAAAGTCTCGTAATTTTTATAAAAAACGCGAGATTTCAACAGATGGTATTACCTGTCGTTTTTGGCCGTTTTGCCCATTTAGTTTTAGAGGGATATGACGTTTTTGACCACTATGCCCAGTAAAGGGTTAAAAATAATTTCACCGATTTTGCACTAAATGGTGATCCAATAAGCAAGAAATTTCTAGTCATAGAGTCGACAAAAAAGTTTTTAAAAATGATGATGGAAAATGTAGTTAAAGATGTCTACTACACTGAACGTGTGAAATATATTATACCACAAATTTATTAATGCCAAAATAGTTCATTTATACAGGAAGAAGTAGTGAGTTAAGAGAGTGAGTGTGAGTCAGTGAGGTCTCAAAACTAAAAAAAAACTGATTCTTCATGGATAACTAAAAATATTAATTTCTGATACACAAAATGAAATATTTTCCAAATCAAACCAAATTACAAACCGTAGTAAGTAGCCTATTCAGTAGCTTTACTTAAACTTTGTGAAAATTTTTCAAATTCACTAGACTAAGCAAATAAGCAGCAGCATGCTGTTAGGATCATAGTGTAATAGAAGTAGAGATAGAGTTGTGATGTTTGTTAGTCTCATGATTTATAGACCCATCTGGCCATTCTCGTTTCTGTTTTATTAAATTCATAACAATGTCTCAATCTGATTCTGATAATTTTATATTAATATTATTATTGATATTGATTATTTATCTGATAAATTAATATTTGCTGTTTAATCGCCTTTACCCCCCTATTTAATCAATATTAATATAAAATGTAATGAGTCTAACTGAAACTCTAAATAAAGTTTATTTTAATAAAGGCAAAAGTCTGTTTAAAAAGTTTTTACTTTATTACTGTTTACGAACTTATACTAATACTATACTATACTAAATACTATATTGAACTATACTTTTATCGGTAGGGATGGAGACAGACGTCCGAAGGCATCTCGGTTGTAATCTGAAGTTTATTTATTATTTTTTTAGTCTACTTCCTGTTTCAAAGTTATAGTTCTAATTTTTTTGAAAATGTACCCCACTATTGCTAAATATTATTAAATAAACTATATGAACTGTTTTAACTGATTATAATGACTGGGA
>MUZC01003350.1:393232-406003 GCA_002072015.1 Radix auricularia
AAAAAAAAAAACAACAACAACAACACATCACCGCTGGGCCGAATAATATGTACTATTTCTATCGCCACGACAATTTTGGCGTGAAATTTCGACAAGCGCAGAATGGTGCGCTAACAAATACCTACATGATATGGTAGTTCAAATATTGTGTAATTTATATAACTGTTTCAGTTTTAGAAAATTATTTTAAGGTAACTTACTAAAAATTAAATGTATTTTTTATTGCATTCAAGAAGCATACATAATATGTGTTTTTCATTAAAATTCGGTTATTCTTTAAAAATGCTACGCCTATCAAATTAAAGTAATGTGTAAATAATTTGAATTCGTCTATTTTATGGAAGATTTTTAAGATTTAGCTTAAGAGCATGAAAATATTCAAATTTCTCCGTTAAAAAACATCGCAATAACATAAATAATTTCGAAAAAGACATATTTGAAAATTTCAAGCGTCTTGGAAAATTTATATCTGAAGAAATAACTAGTAAAACGTGGAACGTTACTCATATTATTGCAATATTTTTTCTTTACTATAGACTATAGAATCTCAATTTATGGAAAACTGTCAAAAATAATAATTCAAACCCATTTCATGGAACAAAGTTATTGTCACTAGCGTCCTAATACTTATATCTTGACTGCTTGCTCCAAGATTCATACAATTACCTTTAGACAAGAATAAAGACACTGCTTGAAATAAAGAAACAACTTTAATGGAGTTTCCTACTTGCCACAACAACGAACACACAAAACTCAGGGGGCAGGGGGTGAAAAATCAGCTTAAATCGCGTGACGTCATTTAAGGACGGCCACTTAAATCAATCGTATGATAGTTTTGATAAATAAATAAACATGAATATCTATGAAAGCGCGAACCCACTGCGGCCGCATAGGTGGCAGTGGCTTAAGACCAGCCCTGGCTTTACCTACACTACAAGAAGAGGCATTATGTTAGAAAACGGGGGGGGGGGATGCCCCCTTGATCTATTAAAATATATTCAACAGTATAGATTGGAAAATTCTTTACCCAACATTATACTTTTGCTAATAATGTTTTCAACAATTGCTGTCAGTGTTTATAGTTGTGAAAGAAATTTCTCCAAACTGAAGCTGATAAAAAAATATCTTCGTTCTACAATGAGTGATTTAAGACTACACAATCTTGCAATATTGTCCATAGAACAAGATTTTTCAAATAATTTAAATTTTGATAACATAATACACGATTTCTCTTCTATGAAAGTAAGGTTTACGTAAATTTATACATATTTTTACATACTAATGTATACAATGTCTTTGTTTTTTGTTTTGTTTAAAAAAATAATGTATTTATAAATAAAAAATAAAAGCATATTAATTTGTCATATTTTTTTTCTGTAAATTTGGTTTATGTTTTGCCTCTTTAGGAGGGTGGGGGACTTGCAACCTCAGTAATTCTCTTGTGGCCTTTAAAAAAAAAAGAATTTTTTATTTTTAAAAATGTGTACAAATATGTATATTATGCGGCCTCTTTTATTAATTCTTACATAAATATGACATGGGATGGATTCCCACCTTTTAATTTTACTTGTACTTCGTTTAAATTACAATTATTTATTGATGTTTATTAATTTATAAAAAATTGAATAAAGTGGCCGTCCTTAAATGCCGTCACGCGATTTTGGCTGATTTTTCACCCCCTGCCCTCTGGTCACACGTCATCACAAAAACGTAGACCCCTTCCTCAAAGTGACATCACAAAGGTCCCCCCCCCCCATAGAGCCGTATTTTCTATCTGAAAATGAGCAGGTTTCCAATCAATTCTTTTGTCATTTAAATATTTTTAGCGTAAGGCTGCTCTCTAACATCCTAACACGCGTGAAGCCATGTAAAACTTCATTAAATAAAGTGTCGGTAATCATATATTAAAGTGGAACTTTTATTTAAAGTTGCACGTTTTGATGTGACTTCCAATGTGTGACACCTCTCCCCTCCATGTATGACGTCATTTATGAACGTCCCCTAAAAGGGCGGCAAATTGGAGACCGCCCCGGGCGGCAAAAGCTCTAGCTACGCCACTGATTATACTACTACGGATAAATTTTATAATAGTAAGCATAATGAACCTCTTTTATTAGACTCACGTAAAGAGTATCGCTATGTAGTTTAATAACTAAACACTGCATAACAAATATACAACAAACAAATCTGAACCTTCTTGATCTGCTCTTCAATGACCCTGACGATTTCACTTGCGTACAGTTCGTGATCTTCAGCCAACATCGTCAGCATACTGATCTGTGGTTTACTGTTAAACTCCAGCTCATCTAGAGATGACTTGTAGCTTTCAGCCACTTCTTCTGCCATTCTAATGATCCGATAGCATTAACAAAATAAGATTGTCTTCTTTTAATTTATATAATTGTTTAAACTTCAAAAAAATGGTAATATTTCATGACAAGCTTGTTCAACACAAATTAATCCTTCGTCTACCATGTTGTCACGAAGCAAAGCAATGTGGGATTGACGGCTAAAGTGCGTTTTTTGTCGTCCAAACCAATGAAATCACTGCATAAGGTCACGTGACAGGACTACGAATTTCTATTTTTAGGAATGAATGATAATGATTAGGAAATTTCAGAAGACTGTTTTGGATTACTTCCAGATTATTTATTGAAATATTTTAATTAAAATTATAAATTGTTAATAGCGCCCAACAATATTCCCAACCTTAAAACTATTTGATATATGGAAACGTATTAGATCTTGCTCATGCATAAAGAATACATGTATGTAGATCTATTTACTATACACGGCCTTGTAGATCAATGTTGAAAATGTTCTAAAATGAAGTCATATGAAGATGATTTTGGTGGTTTCATTAAGTTATAGGGGAGCGTGAGGCAAAATAGAGCCTGATAATTCAAATAGGATCGCTTAAGTAATTAAGGGTTTGCCACTTTTTACTCTTACTTTGACACATAGAAACCCCGCAACAGAAATTTCTCCTCTTCATTTCCTGCATATTTAATTATTTTACGTTTACACCTTTTGAGTTCTTGGATTCCCTTCTAAATAAATTCATGATTCCTATGCCACAACTTGGAAATTGTGTTCTAATCGATGACGCTCCTTCTATACAGAAGATTATGGTATACTACGCTTATCCATGGTTTAAGCCTAGTCTTGCATTTTTATGATAGGGCCCTCCATAAATTAGGCCTACGTCACGTGCCTAGGGGGGAGGGGCTCAAGCATTTGTGACGATGTGGAGGACTTCACATTCAACAATGCGCATCTTTTTAAAAAGTTCACTTAACTATTGTAATTCATTCCTTTCAACTTATTTAATAACGTTTTCTACGGCTTCACGAATGTTATCTGTAAAACTTCTGACAAACTACAAGTCAGTGGCGCCGCTAGGGGGGTGCGGTGGGTGTGGGCCGACCCGGGTGACACCATTAGGGGGTGACACCAAACTGTGGTCGAGTGGTAGCGCGCTGGACTGGCGTACCGGTGGTCGCGAGTTCGAATCCACGCGAAGGCGAGAATTTGTTCCCGGGGCCTGAGGAGTCCCCGAGTCACCCAGCTCTGAATGGGTACCTAACTAGACAATAGCTAGGCGGCTGGGTAATGCGTGGAACCCTTATAGCCGTGGCCTGTGACCGCTGCATCACTTGCCAACAGATCACCTGTCATGGTCTGTGGACGCAATTATCTTCTGCATAGAGGGAGCGTCTGTATATCTAAGATAATATAGTCCCGTTCTTTGGCATTGGAAAACTCGGAGGAGTTATATGGGGTTAAATCATGAGAGGGTGACACCATGAGCTACCAACCCGGGTGACACCAACCCTAGTGACGCCTCTCTATTTTTTTAGTTATGTCTAAAATATATAAAGGATTTCTAGAGAAAAAAAAACAACTTCTGCAGTCTGTTTGCTAAGTTTCAGCTCGATTTGATCACGGGAGAATGATTATAAAAACATTTTTAACATAGTGCGCACAGTGAGACAGATTAGCAATTACCCGGGTGACACCAACCCTAGTGACGCCTCTCTATTTTTTTAGTTATGTCTAAAATATATAAAGGATTTCTAGAGAAAAAAAAAACAACTTCTGCAGTCTGTTTGCTAAGTTTCAGCTCGATTTGATCACGGGAGAATGATTATAAAAACATTTTTAACATAGTGCGCACAGTGAGACAGATTAGCAATTAATTGCATTTACATTTGCAGATTGGGAATATACTTTACAAAAATATTGCCAATATAATACGCACGGCACAGCGCAAAAGGAAGGTATTCTTTTAAAAAGGTAGTTCAATATATATCTAATACCCACCGCGACACTCTTGCACCAAAATTAACATTTTACAAATAAATAAATAAAGATAAACTAAAAATTTAATTACAGTAAATTCGATCGATCTGAAATTTTCATACATCATACATCATTTTTATCATCGGCACGAGTCTGCCTGCCAAATTTCAGCACGGTAGCTTACGAGGGAGTGGGTTAAAAATCGATCCAAAGTTTTTTTTTGGCAAGCAGACGTCCCACGTTAATGTAAAGGATTTTAAAACACACACACACAAAATATTTTTTGTTCTTTTAATGAATCAATTATACGAAGTTAACGAGCCTTTGAAATACGCCGACATTATTTACGGTAGTTATCAGTTGAGACGAGCCAGTGTTGTTTGTTTTGTTTTTTTATTCTACCCCCCCCCCCACTGATATCACGACCATGTTAAAAAAGTAACAAATCCAAAAGATATTTTTAAGGTATATTTTAGTTTTTCAAAGATATTTAATGTAATGAAAAAAATGATTTTTTTTTTTAATTTTTAAAAAAATATTTTTAAAAACTTTTTTTTTGTTAAAAATAATTTGGGCTTGATTTCATTTTTTAAATTTAAAGTTTAGGTTTATAAATGGTTGGTGGTGTAATAACTGTTACCTCACACCCACAGGCATTGACGCGCCTTGCTGAAAAAAATTAATAAACACGCCTATTCCCTTGTGTTTCTTGTGAAGGCCAAGCAGAAAAACTGAGAAGACGTACAAAGTTGTTAATATATAAATTTGTATCAATTAAAAATTTACTACCGCCACCAATGTTCCCTCTAATCCACGTGGTTGCGCGGCCACGCTGTTCTCTTGTTCTCTGGCCAACGCCGCGCAGAGTTTTAAAATAACCATGCAGCAAATTGTGTAGTATTACACCTAAAATTATTGTAAGGTAGCTTACTAAAAATTAAAATTATTTTCTTTTTATTGCATGAAAGTGGCACACATATCTTGTGTTTAAAAAAAATTAAACACGGTTATTCATTAAAAATGCTACACCTATCCAGTGGCGTAGCTAGAGCTTTTGCCGCCCGGGGCGGTCTCCAAATTTGCCGCCCTTTCAGGGGGCATCCATAAATGACGTCACACACGGGAGGGGGGAGAGAGGGGTCACACATTTTAAGTCACATCAAAACGTGCAACTTAAAATAAAAGTCCCACTTAAATATATGATTACCGACAATTTTTTAATGAAGCTCTACACGGTTTCACGCGTGTTAGGATATTAGAGTGTAGCTTACACTAAAAAAATATTTTAATTTTAAAAAATTGATCAAATAGAAAATACGGCTCTTATGTATGTGTGTGTGTGGGGGGGGGGACCTTTGTAATGTCAAGTTGAAGAAAGGTTCTAAGTTTTTGTGACTACGTGTGACGAGGGAGCAGGGGGTGAAAAATCAGCCACAATAGCGGGACGGCCCCACATGGAAATCATGTGATGGTTTTTTATAAATTATTAAACATGAATAAATAATTGTAATTGAAACAAAGTAAAGGCGGGGAACATGTTAACAATCCCATGACATATGTATGTTAGCATTAATAAAAGAGGCCGTATAAGATTATATACCTACTAGAGGCAAGTACCCGGCTTCGCACGGGTTTTAAATGTGGTTTTCTGTAGAAGCGTACTATACTGTTTATTTACATGAAGTAAAAGGGTACATTAACCTTAAAGCAGGTCAAATACAATTTCAGACATAGGAGAATTAGTGGTTTTTAAATTTTACATCGCCCATGTGAGGAAAAAACGTATTTGGGCCGCCGGCCCCACATTAGCAGGAGTTTTAACATTTTTCTTTGTTAATTTTCGTCGTGAGTGCCTCCTCAACAAATTTCCAAACTTTTATGCTTCTACCGCCACCGAAAATTAGAGAATACACGATGAGTCTGTTTTTATATCAGAACAAATACATTTCGGCCCCGGCCCCCAGGGGAGTGATTTCTTTTTACTCCTCTTACCATTGCGGATATGTATTGCTCAACTTCCCAAAGTATCATGCTTCTACCTAAACGGGAAATAGGAGAATTAGTAATTTTCACTTTTTATTTCGCTCATATAAAAAAGAAAACTACATTGGGCCCCGGCTTCCTAAGAGAGATAATTTAAATATGTTTTCACCTGTTATTGGAGATGTGAAATACAGCTCATTTAAGGAAAAATATACATTTGGGCACATCAGCCCCACCCTGATTCAGAATTTAAAAAAACTTTTTATCAATTTTTGTTGGGAGAGTGCTCAAAAACTTCCAAAAGTTTCATGTCTTTACGTATACGGTGAATTTGAGAATTAGAGATAATTCGGTTTTTAATGTAAGAAAAAATTACATTTGGGCCCCTAGCCCCCAAGAGTAGGATTTTTAAATTCTTTTTTGCGAATTAGCGTTAGGAGAGTGTACTTAACAATTTCCTAAAGTTTCATTCTTCTACATACACGGGAAATAGTCGAATGGGGGATTTTCAATGTTTATAAAGCGTATATTAGTAAAACAAACAAAACATTTGGGCCCCAGGCTCCCCAAGAGTGGGAAGTTTAAAATTCTTTCTCGCAAAATATCGTCGGGGTAGCGTACTTAACAACTTGCCAAAATTCCTTACTTCTACCTACACGGGAAATAGGAGAATTAGTGATTTTCAATTTTTATATAGCTCATATCGGGAAAAACATTTGGGCCCCTACACCCCAGAAAGTGATAATTGAAATATATTTTCGCCTGCGATAATTGGGGACATGTACTAAACAATAATCCTAAAATTTCATGCTTCTGCCTACTCGGGAAATAAGAGAATTAGTTATTTTCAATTTTATATACCTCAAATAACGGGTAAAAATTTCCTGGGCCCCAGGCCCCCATGAGTGAGAATTTATGGAACGATTGCCATTATTGTCAGGAGAGTATGCTCAAGAATTTACAAAAGTTTCATGGTTTTACCTACACGGTAAATTTGAGAATTAGTGATGAGTGAGTATTTAATATAAGAAAAAAACTACATTTGGGCCCCCGGCCCCTAATGAGTGGGAAGTTGCAAATTAGCGTTAGGAGAGTGTACTTAACAACTTCCCAATGTTTCATTCTTCTACCTACACGGGAAATCGTAGAATGGGTGATTTTCAGTATTTATATAGCGTGTATAAGTTTTTTTAAAAAACTACATTTGGGCCCCCGGCTCCACATGAGTGGGAAGTTTAAAATTGTTTCTCACAAAATATCGTCGGGGTAGCGTACTTAACAACTTGCCAAAGTTTCATGCTTCTACCTATTCGTAAAATAGGATAATTAGTGATTTTTAGTTTTTATATATAGTTCATATAAGGGAAAAAACTAAATTTGGGCCCCCAGCCCCCAGAAAGAGGTATATTAAAAAAAATTTTGCCTGTTACTATTGCAGAAGTGTACTCAACAATTTCCTAAAATTTCATGCTTCTGCCTCCTCGAGAAATAGAAAAATTGTTGATTTTCATTTTTTATATAGCTCAAATAAGGAAAAAAAGTTTTTGGGCCCCCGGTGCCCATGAGTGTGAATTTATGTAACGAAACCTATTTAAGAACCTTCCCCATATAATTGTGTGTACGTTTACAAAATTTCACTTTACTGGGTTGTCTAGATCTTGAGTTATTAGGGAACAGACAGACAGACAGACAGACAGACAACAAATGCGTCTTATATATATATAGATAAGTACACATTTTTAAAAATACAAAATTCTTTTTTTAAGGCCACAAGAAAGTTATTGAGTTTGCAGGTCCTCCACCCCCGAAATGAGATAAAAATCCAAATTTACAGCCAAAAAACATTACAAATTAATATGCTTTATATTTTTTATTTATAAATAGACTCTAGATCTATATGATTTTTTATAAACAATGAAATTTTATACATCAGTTTTATACATTTACTTACCTAACTTTCATAGTAGAGAAATCGTGTATTATGTTATCAAAATATAAATTATTTGTAATATCTTGTTCTATGGACAATGTTGCAAGATTTTGTAGTCTTAAATCAGTCATTGCTGAACGAAGATTTTTTTTTTTATCAGCTTCAGATTAGAAAAACTTCTTTCACAACTAGATACACTTATAGCAATTGTTGAAAACATTCTTAGCAAAAGTATCATATTGGGTAAAGTATTTTCCAATCTATACTGTTTAATATATTTTGATAGATCAAGGGGGGCATTTTCTCCCCCACCCCCCATTTTTCTAACATAATGCCTCCTCTTGTATTATAGTATAGGTTTAGCCAAGGCTGGTCTAAGCCATTGCCACCTATGCGACCGCAGTGGGTTCGCGCTTTCATAGGCCCCAACTATCTTAAATTTCACTTGTTATCCTTAATACCCTATCTTTACCCAAATTGGGCCCAGCGTATTCCTTTCGCATACTAAGCTGACGTGGTGGTCGAGAGGTAGCGCGCTCGACTGTCATACCGATGGTCACGAGTTCGAATCCACGCGAAGGCGAGGACTTGTTCCCGGGGCCTGAGGAGTCCCCGAGTCACCCAGCTCTGAATGGGTACCTAACTAGACAATAGTTAGGCGGCTGGGGTAATGCGTGGAACCCCTATAGCCGTGGCCTGTGACCGCTGCATCACTTGCCAACAGATCATCTCTCATGGTCTGTGGACGCAATTATCTTCTGCATAGAAGGAGCGTCTGTATATATAAGATCACCCCCACCCCCTAGCTACGCCACTGCACCTATCCAATTATAGTAATGTGTAAATAATTTGAATTCGTCTATTTTTTTGGAAAATTATTAAGATTTATAGCACAGAAACATAAATAATTCTGAAAAAGACATACTCAAAAATTTCAAGCGTCCTGGAAAATTGACATTTGAAGACGTAAATACCTAGTGAAACGAGATCAGATACTGGGATTTTACTCAGTCAAATGCATTTTTTTTCTTTTCTGATGTAGATCTATCTCAATTTATGGGAAACCACCCTTTTTAAAAAAATTAATGCAAACCCATTTCATGGAACAAAGTTAGATTCAATGTGCTAATTCAAAACGCTGTTTTAGAGGGTTGGAGATATCAACTGAACGCCAAGTTAGAAGGGGGAAAATATGAGTGGGGAAAATTCAGAAGACGTGATTCTATCTTTAGAGCAAGAAGTACAACGAGAAATGTTTTTTAAAATCCATAATTGGAATTATATAAGAAAAAAAAAAGAACGCGCTTATGATTTGCATGTCCTTGCAAGAAAATATTCGTGTATAATACCATGTAGCCTACTTAATGAAGAATTTGAACATCAAATAAATTTCTTTATAGACATTGACAAAGAACCGTTCGATATTGAAAGAAAAGGGATCCGGGTTTTTATGGATCTACACAGGGTCGGTCTTAGCAGTATAGAATGCAACATTATTTACCCAACATTATAATTTTGCTAAGAATTTTTTCATTATTGCTATCAGTGAATCTAGTTGCTCGAGACCCAGAAAGCAATCTGTCTTCTTTCCAGTGGCAAAGCACCTGGTTCAGATGCCATACCAGCTGAGGCGTACAAGGAGAGGGTATCAGCCCTGATTGAAAGGCTCCACCAGCTATTTCTCTTGATATAGAAGCAAGAGAGGATACCACAGGATTTCAAAGATGCGTCCATTGTATATCTTTATAAAGGAAAGGGAAATAGACTGGCTTGTGACAACTACAAAGGCATATCCCTGCTTTCTATTGCAGGAAAGATCCTTGTCAGAATCCTGCTCATCCGCCTCACAGTCCATCTTGACCAAAGACTCCTGCCCGAAAGCCAGTGTGGTTTCCGAAGAGAGCGAGGAACCATCGACAAGTTGTTTGCTGCCAGGCAGTTGCAAGAGAAATGTCAGGAGCAGAACTCTGACCTTTTCCCACCTATGTTGACCTAACCAAAGCGTTCGATACAGTTGGCAGAGAGGGTCTGTGGAAGATCATGACAAAGCACGGATGCCCAAGCAAATTCATTGCCTTGGTGCAACAATTCTACGAAGGCATACAGGCCAGAGTCCAGGACAGAGGAGAGGCATCTGACCCTTTTCCAGTCACAAACGGTGTCAAACAGGGATGCGTCCTGGCACCAACGCTTTTTAGCATTATGTTTTCTGCCATGCTGACAGAGGCCTTCAGAAACGAGGATGTTGGTGTCAAACAAAGATACCGTACAGACACGGTATAGATGGCTTCAGCCAAATACCAAAGTCAGGACAGACACAATCAGGGACCTGCTGTTTGCTGACGACTATGCCCTCAATGCTGCCTCAGAGGAAGACATAAAATGCAGTGTTAACCTGTTCTCCGACGCATTACCATCCAGACAAAGGTGAAAGTACATAGGGCAGTTGTGCTCCTTACACTGCTTTATGCATGCGAAACATGGACCGTGTATCAACGCCATGCTAAAAAGCTGAACCATTTTCACATAACAAGCCCCAGGAAGATCCTCGGCATAAAGTGGCAGGACAAAATTCCAGACACAGCGGTACTAACCAAAACTGGCCTCCCCAGCATCTTCGCCCTTCTCTGATGCAGTCACAGCTTCACTGGTCAGGGCACCTAGCCCGAATGCCAAATGAGAGACTACCAAAGAAACTCTTCTATAGCGAGCTCCAGCATGGCCAGTGGTCCTGTAGTGGACAAAAGACCACATTGGTACTGACCATCTTATTACTGAACACATTTTTTACTGACCACTTTGTTACTTACCACCTTGTTACTGATCATCATGTTACTTACCTCCTTGTTACTGACAACCTTGTTACTGACCACCTTGGTACTGACCATCTTATTACTGAACACATTTTTACTGACCACTTTGTTACTTACCACCTTGATACTGATCATCATGTTACTTACATCCTTGTTACTGACAACCTTGTTACTGACCACCTTGGTACTGACCATCTTATTACTGAACACCTTTTTTACTGATGACCTTGTTGCTGACCCCCTTGTTACTGACCACCTTGTTACTGACCACCTTATGACTGATCACCTTGTTACTGACCACCTTTTTGCTGACCACCTTGTTACTGACCACCTTTTTGCTATCCACCTTGTTACTTACCACCTTTTTGCTGTCCAACTTGATACTGACCACCTTCCCCCTTGTTAATGATCATCTAATTACCGACCACCTTGTTGCTGTACCCGGGCATTCTCTAAATTTCATATAATGCTGTGATGAAGCCGCGACTAGTAAAAAAATGTTGACCAACTGAAAATTGCTAAATAGCAAAATATTTCACTTCAGCTGAAAAACTTTCTACTAAACATAACCAACCAAAATTTAGACTTAAGGCTCAGAAAGGCATCGTGCTGTGCAACTGTAATAAATTGAGAAACTGTTCTTTTGTCTTTATATCTATGCGAACGTAGCAAAAAATGAGTTTAAGCTGATCCACATGAATGATCTAAGGCGTTGAAATGCTACCGATTCCATTATATTTAGCATTGGGGTCGTCCATAAAGTGCGTAACGCTATTTTTGACAATCTTAACCCCCCGCCTTCCCGTCACAAATCTTAGACCCCCACCTCTCCGGATGATTTTCCTCTATTAAGTGTTGAGCAGATTCTCTGGCATTTTGGTCAGGGTCAAAGTCTCACTGTCACTAGCGTACGTTACCACCGGCCTTATAATAGTGGTGTATATTATTTTCTTTGTTCCCGTTGAGAGGTTTTTATGCTTCTTAGAAGTTTTTGTAAGTTGAAGTAGGAGCGGTTGCCTGCTGTTAAACTTTCTTTCACCTCCAAAATTATCTCATTGTGTTCGTTTATAGTTGCACCTAGATATTTGTTTGAAAGTAGCAGCTCTCTCAAATTTGTGTTTGTTCATGATGATATCATTATCATCGGTGTGGGTGTTTCGTGACATAATCATGTATTTCGTCTTTGGTTTGTTTACAGTGTCAGTGAGACCAGCTTCGGCAGACGCATTTTGAAGTTCCTTGAAAGCTTTAACTTTAACTATGTCTATGTCATTCCTGTTTCTCCCCAGTAGTGCTATATCGTCTTTAATGCAAGGATATATTTTTTGGCTTTTAAAAAAACGGGACGTAGCCAGCCTGATTGTTTTCAACTTAATAATTAAAATTAATACCCAGTAGGCCTATATTGGCATGAACCAGACGTTACAAATTCACTACTGACTACTGAGACTTCTGTTTACTTTACTGTTACTTTAGTATAAACTTTAGTACTGTTTAGTACTCTGACTGAGACTGACTCTAGTTCTAGTCTAGATTATAGATTGATATTTGGCATCGGCATAAATAATACTATAATTATAATAATAATATTATTATTTTTATAATTATAATTATAATTAATAGTATGAATGACTTTAGACACTTAAAATCTTAAGTACTTTTAGAATTGGTAGTGAGTATCGCCTCGTCAAGACGACCCAATATGCGGCTGGATACGCGCTCGTCCACTTCCGGTTATTGTAA
>MUZC01003350.1:409340-426563 GCA_002072015.1 Radix auricularia
ACAACAAAACTACCTTTTAGAAACATGATTTCTTACAATAACCGGAAGTGGACGAGCGCGTATCCAGCGGCATATTGGGTCGTCTTGACGAGGCGATACTCACTACCTTTAGAATTAGCGTTTTTTAATTTTTATTTTTGAAAAGGCTCTCCTGGCCGAAGGGGATCTAAAAAGTAATATTTTATCTTGTTAGCGAATTATTTTTATTCAACGATAAACATGACAGGAATCTATGTTTGTGGTTGTGATTATTCCACTATCAACATCTCTTTGGAAAACCCTTTCCTATTTTAAGATAATGTGATGTCATCTCATACCCGGATGTTATACTCAATTTCTGTGGACTGCATATCACTCATTTTAGACGGTCACTGTTTGTCGAATTCTTTCAATTAATTTATCCGGAATGACCACACCAGCAAGGCGGCGCCTAATGAGAGATTTTAAAAGGTAATACTTTCGAATTTATCATATAATTAGCACTTTAACTTTAAGACCTATTGAAATTATGAAATGCCTAACTCCGTTTTTGTTTTGTAATACTAATACTATACACTAATAATAGTTATAGAGTCGGAATAGGGCTAGGCTGAAAAATCAAAGATGGCTTCTAAATTCTACAGTACTTCATCTCTCGCTAATTCATAATTGTTTATTATGTATTAAAGAATAATATTACCAAGCCTGGATAAAAATGTGGGATACATATTGATAATCCACCATACTTGACTAAATAATCAGGATTTAATCACTACATTTCAAAGACAAACTACCGCAGTCATCAAGGCCATGGCCATGGCTATCTCAAGACTCAAGTATCTCATTATTCATATTATTAGCCTCATCTGTTAGTCATTGTACTGTTACTAGTTACTGATAGCAGTGTAGCTGTAGACCCTTTGTAGTGTTCTACTATCTTAAGACACTTTCACTTGTCTTAGACTTAGAGTAAGAGTAAGAGTCATCTAAGACTCTAAGATTATTCAATTATTCTAAGTCTAAGCTAAGATTTAACTTCTAAAATAATCTAGATTAGATCCATACTAATACTAAAATTTATGTCTAAAACTAAAATATATAATATGAAATACTTTAACTAATAAATTAATAAATACTAAATTTCACACATACATTAGGGTATTTCACAGCAAATTTTAAATAGCCGAAAAATTGCCTTAGAAATTAATAAAATTTACTATTTACAAAATAGCTCAAATACAACATATAATAATGCAGTTAGTATGAGTTAGTAAATTAAAAATGTAAGTTCTCACGAGAAAATTAAATTTCGCTGTGAAATAATATACATGTAGAAATTGCAGGATTACCCTAATAAAAAAATACTAAGGACCATGGACACTATAGCTATGGGAAGACTATGGACACTATGGTGAACGTTCTGGGCATGGCTATGGCTATAGTCTATAGTGCTATAATATAATGATTCTGGTCACAGCATTTGAGTCTGAGTTGCCAGTTGCTACTCTTACTTACATGATTTAAGTTTAAGTCATAATAATAATTTATAAAAGTAGCAACGTTCTACTGCCAACCCAGACTCATTTGTTTCAGTGTATGTCTACTTGCTACTTTATACTTTACTAATAATTAATTCATTATGAAATCAAAGTTAGTTCCTTAGAAATTCTGATTTATTACTAAAATTAATTATTTAGTCATTATATGAAGCTACAAAAATAGTGAATTTATCTTCAGTAACTGAATGAGTGCTATTTTATATTTAAATTATTTATCATGGTCTGAAAAGGGGTTATTGTTATTATTCTTCAATAAATTAAATAGTACAACCTACATGACAAAACTACTGACAATGGTAAAAGCATCATACTATACTCCTCACGGACATCTGTGGTTACATTTTTTTTAGAACACTTCAAAGTTCAATCACATTCATATTGATTGTGGGCACTTACAATATAAATTTAAAAGGGTTGAAGAAAGATTATACATTCTCAAATTGAAAATATAGTAGGAGGATGGATGGTGTGGAACATATTTTGTGTTGAGCAGAGCCATTCATCAATTTACAGGATATTATCAATAAATTAGTTGCCATTTGTTATTGTTAGTTAGCTGTGTTTTACTAAAACAAACCCTGCTTGTTTGAATCTTATTTAGGAATAATTAGTAAAATAAATACACAGAAAATAACTCAAATCGAACTTTCATTTTTAAAAATATGGTTATTTGCAAATTAATTATGGAATTGACCAGAAAAAACATTTGGTAATTTTTCAATATATGTAGTATGTAGCAAAGAGCAATGTTTATTAGTGTGTACAAAAATTTGTAAATTTTCTATAAACAGCTGTGATAGTTTTCAATTGTGAAATATTAAATCTAAACAAAACAAAGAATTAACAATTGAAGAATGGACTTTTATTTTATAATTTTATATTTAAATTATAATATATCTATTCAAATAGTAAAAGTTTGGCTTGTTTAATTATAAATTCTTTTAAGTCAGGCATATATCCTTGTGACTCTTATCATTATGCCAGCTTGTTAAATTAAAAAAAAAAAATGATTTTCACATGCGCAATTATTAAGCTTGCTTTAACTCTGATCATTAAGTATTGAAACTTCCAAATATGAGTCCGTAATATAAAATTTTGCAGATTGCAAGAGGATCCGCCAGCAGGAGTAAGTGGTGCTCCATCTGACAATAATATTATGCTATGGAATGCTGTTATATTTGGGTAAGTGATCACCTTTTATCCAAATTCTTATACATTGTCCACTTGCCATTTCATTTCAAAGAAGACAATTTTGTGTGTTAAGAATTCATTAACCATTTGAGGTGTGCATGCAGCAACCAAAATGACAAGTTTACACTATTGTAAATATGCAAAAAATTATAAAAGAAAAGCTTCCTCAATTAAGACTGATTAAATTTGAATATTTAACACTGAACATTTTAAATAACTAGTATGCGACTAAATGCAATGTAAGTGAAGTGCAATTTTACTATAAATAAAAGTGCAATTTTACTGTAAATAATTTTAACTATTTTTGTAACTATCATCAAGTTAATATATTATTTCAGTTTCAGTAATTTTAAAAATTATTTATTAAATAATACAAGTTTATGATTTTATTTCATTATTTAATCATTATTTTATTATTAGCCCTCATGACACTCCATTTGAAGATGGAACGTTCAAATTAACTATTGAGTTCACAGAAGAGTATCCTAACAAGCCACCTACAGTTAGATTTATCTCCAAAATGTTTCATCCTAATGGTAAGCTTACTGGATATTGTTAAAATAACAAGTCATTTTATTAATTGGCGATTTAACGTTTAAAGCCCCATGAGGTTTTCTGTAAACTTCTGCCTCAGTCCTGTAAGGATTTCCCGTTTATTGCGATCAACTGGTTATGAATTTTTTAAAATTGCAGAAAATGTATTAATATTATTATTGTCATGCTGATTTCATCTTTTAGGATAAGAATAATTATTTTGCTTATTCAAAAGACTGTCGTGAGTTTTATACTATTTTTACCTGTAGTACTATTATTTTAAAAAAAAAATCACGTCTTTTAAAAAAATGTAAAAACTACCACAAACTTCACAAAAACCATTGGAAAAGCAAATACCGTCATTTCCAGAATTTGACTAAAGCTTGTCTCACTAAATGAAGAGTTTCTACTGTCTATGATTTCATTACTCAAGTGAGCGCTGTCGCGACCCGCTTTACTGTGCTTTGGGATTAGAGACGAGGCACACATTACCGCACTTTGGGGCTTCAAATGTTAAAAAAAATTGATTCACATTAAAGACAATTTAAATTCAATGGTCGAGACAATTAAAATTTTAAGACAATTTGAATAAAATTGTAATTAATGCTTGAAATCTTCTGTTAATGTTAACAATTCAAAAACATTGTAAGTAACTTATTTTATCATATAGTAATTAATTTTATGATGTATTGTCTTATTAACTTTTTGTACTGATACATCCACAGTGTATGCAGATGGAAGTATATGTTTAGATATTTTACAAAACAGGTGGAGTCCCACATATGATGTTTCAGCCATTTTAACGTCAATTCAAGTAAGTTGAAATTGATTGAGGATTAAGGTCAACTTGCATCATACCATTCTTTCATAAAGTTAGTTGTGCATTTAAATCCATGAGCAGAAGCTACAAATGAGAGAAACGGACTGATGCTCTCATCTTTGTCTTATCTTGTTGAGGATCATTATCTGCTCTAAAACTTGTTGATGAAATGCTTTTCCAAATTGCTATCTCTGTTTACATTTACAAAGCAAATTAAATTTGTTGCTATTGATTTCTTATAGCATTAACTCTTAAAGTGCCAGAAGGTTTTCAATAAACTTCCGCCTCAGTCCCGTAAGGATTTCCCGTATTACGATCAACCGATTATGAAATTAAAAAATTTGCGTAAAATCCATTTATAATATTATTGTCATACTGACTTCATTTTTAAGGCTAAGAATGGCTATTTTACGCATCCAAAAGACCGTACTGAGTTTGAAACAATATTTACCTGTAGCTTAGTACTATTATTTTAGTAATAAAGTATAACGAAAACGTATCTTCGAAAAAAAACCCGTTAAAACTACCGAAAAACATCGCGAATCGAGCGATAACACTAGTGCCGGCAACGGCCGCCATTGCCGGAAGTCAAATACATCGTTTTTCAAGCATTGAAGAGTTTTTACTTTCCGAGATCTCATTTCTAACGAGATTTGTATCTAGGGACGCATTACGACGCTTTAGGGATAGCGGGAAGAGACGCATTACGACGCTTTGCGACTTTAAGAGTTAAAGAGTTGAAAGGATCTCAATGATTAAAAAAAATGTGTGCAATTAAGTTTTGAATTAGTCTTTTAATTTATATAATGTGTGTTCGTATTTCTCATAGCTTTAGGTGAAAATCTATTATAAGTCAATCCAAACATCACTTGTTATGGAATTTACTTCCACTTATCCTATTCTCTAGATTAACGTGTTTTAGTTTAGCATAGTGAAGAGCAAATAATGAAATTCACTACAACAGGGTCTGATTTCACATTCATTCACATTATCTTTTTTGTTTGAACATAACTATTCAGCTTATGGCTGATTCATGAAACACCTTTTGGTAATCATATCACTATCACTGACAGCCATTCTTTATCTTCACTATGTTCAGATTTCTCTTTCTGGTGTATAACTCTACCTGACTACTTCCTTGTGGACTGGTTACTATTTGTATTGCTTTTACCTTAAATTTACATGCATAAATTCTTGCATTGACTAAAATCAAGCACTTCTCAAATGGACTATAATCAGGCACATCTGAATTCCTAAGCCAATTTTCCATTCTAATTCAAAAGATGCCCAAAAAACACTTTCATCATTCATCCTAAATTTATTGTATTCCATGTTCTTAACTATGTAAGCGTGGCTATACAAAAGTTCTATCATCAAGTTAACTCACATTTGTAGGGACTCCAATTTCACAAAATAATCTAATGTCTTACAGTTTTGCATTGCTTGTTGTTGGTTAAAAAATCCTAAAAGTACTAAAAGCTTTATTTGTGGAATTCATTTGAATAAACTTAAGGTTCTCTATTGGAATATTTTAATTTTAGATTGGGTTAGAGGAGGCTTATAAGTAAAATAAATAAAAAAGATTATTTTTTGATTTTAGATTCTGGTTATAGTCTCTAAATGAGTCTAATTCGTTACTAAATGGTAGGTTAAATTCCAAGTATTGTCTATTTTCTGTTCCAGAGTAATAAAAATTAATATGCTCTCAAGCAGTTAAGCTTTTCCAACTTGATTGATCCTTACTTTTCTCAAATCAGGATTCCAAGAAAAATTTAAAACACCTATAAAATGATTTAATTGAGTAAAACAGCATGGCACAGCTTTCTTTTAGCTACTAGATATACATGTATAGAAATATTTCTTAATGCTCAAGTATTTTCCCAATAATAATAAAAAAAATTCATTTTATTTTGTGGTAAGAAGGCCAAAATATTAATATACCAATAAATTAAGTGAACGCTTAGATATACATATCTAAAGAAGAACATTTGACTGGATGGACATTTGAAATTGTTGAAATCTTGCAAAATATCAGCAGTTGCTCCATTTAGACTAAAATCTCTCTCTGTGCATTTGTTATTTAGAACTCTTTCTTACCTAGCTATCTTTACTATTCTGTTTTTGTCATCCTTAGTCTCTGCTTCATGATCCAAATCCTAATAGCCCTGCCAACAATGAAGCTGCGCAGCTGTACAGAGAAAACCGGAGGGAATATGAGAAAAAAGTGGCTGCTATTGTTCAGGAAAGCTGGAATGATGACGAGGATGAGGGAGAAGATGAAGAAGATGGGGAAGAGAGCAAAGCTGGGTCTTAGCATTATGATGAAATAAAAGGGGCTGCCGCCTGAAGTCTCGAGCATCAAGCTGTTTACAACTTTTCCCCTATGGTTGTTGAAACTTAACACATTTGTCCTAATGTAGAAGAAATAGGATATTCTCTTGGAAAATCTCATTTTTATTCGTTAGCAATGGAGATAGCTCTATCACATTCAAATCTATATCTTCATTGTTGTAGCAGTTGATGTGTTAATTTGTCAAAATTTGAAATTAACATATGACACTATCTTCTGCCAGTTTTTGCCTGTTGAATTGATATTCTTTGGTCTAAAAAGCAAGCAGTGTTTTCATAATCATTATGTTGCATTCAGTTATTTAGTCTCACTACTATTTTTGGTTTTCATATCTTGTGATTGTTATGTAAAATAGTTGGTTTGTATTCTATATTTCTTACTGAAAAAAAAGTATGATTTGAAATCCAGGCTGCTCCATGTTATGTGTTAGCTGTCAGGAAAACAGTTGAAAATAAATATCAGTCAATTGATAATTTAAAATGAAACATTTCTCTTGATTATATTTATTTGCCAATTGCAAGTGCTGTTAAAATATTGAAGTTAAACCTTTTTTATGGTTGCTGGTTGATAGCTGTCAGACATTTATATAGCAAAAAATATAAATATTAGCTTTATGCTATTTTCAAAAATAAAATTATTGAGCCTTTTCTTTTAAGGTAAAATGAGTGGTGACTGATAGGGAGCTTCACATAAATAAAGGGTGGTGGAAGAAAGGGATAAGTGATAAATTTCTGGGCTCTGCCTTGTTTCTATGCGATGATAATGAATTAGTGAGTGTAAAGCCTGAAGGTAGTCTGTGATGCTAAGTTGACCTTTTCCATTAATTCCTACATTGTTATTCCATTATTAAGTACCAGTTCCTACTCAAAGATTGACAGAAAGAACTGAAACATTTATTATCAAAATCATTCATATTTTTGTGTCCAGTAAAGCAGTGCCAATCTGGGTTATTATGTAATAATCCCTATTACCAATTCACTTGCATATTTCAGTCTCTTCTGGATGAACCCAACCCAAACAGTCCTGCAAATAATCTAGCAGCTAAACTTTACCAGGAGAATCGTAGGGAGTATGAGAAAAAGGTCAAGGTGGTTGTGGAAGAAAGTTGGATATTTATTGGAGATGTTCACTAATCTAATTTTTTTTTTTGGAAACAGCTCTTACACAAGAATTACGTGTGAGAATGACAAGTTAGACAGCAGTATGAATGAGTTTTTAAAAAATATGTTTTCATGATGCATGCTACATATGTGATAACTACTTTTGGGGTCTTTTGTCATAAAACTTTGAAATGATGTTTCATTTGTCATTAAAAAATTATATTACTACATGATAAACTAGTAGTAATTTTGCTTTGTGCACCAGCAAATAGAAATTTCATAGTAATTATCTTTTTAATTTTTAGAATGTCTAAAAGTTTATCATTAAAAAAATCTTGATAAAGTTAATTTAAAAAATAAAAATAAACAGACTTCTAAAATTTATGTTATTTATGGCAAAAATACTTCCTTTAAAACACTTCGTAATAATACGCTTAATAGTATATTACAAACGAACACTTTCTTAATCACAAAAAAGTGATTTTGACAAGAATTATTAAATAATGACATTGCAAGTTTCCCCTTTAAAATTAAAAAAATTAGCAAAGAAATTTGGAGATGGAGTAAGAATACAAACAACATGAAATGAGACTTGATAATATTATTTTCATTGCACTGGATGAATCACATAACTTCAATATGTAGTTGTCATTGTCTTGCTATGTTGTTCTTTAGTTGTGAATTCTGTGCAAACAAATTTAAAACTTAGCTCAGAACTTAATGACTGGTAATTCAATATCTTGCTTAAACTTTATGTGCTGTGAAACACCTATCTATTATCCATCAGGCTTTATCAGTTGAACAAAAACTTTGGAAATGCACTCTCAAGATCAAAATAACTCTTACTCTTAGTTAACTGTTCAGAATAAGTCACTAATCATAAAATGAAACACAAAAATTATTGTTTAGGCTCAGGGTTTTTAAAAGTAATTTTTATAATTGAGTAAAGCAGTCTTATTTTCTCAATAAAGCAATGACTCAAGTTATTTGGTGTGTCTTTAATAACTTTGTTTTGCACACCTTATTATTCTTACTAATGTTATTGAAAAAAAAAGCTCTACATTATTTTCGAAGCCTGATGTTTTCAAATGGCATTACTTTAAATTTATTTCAGTTAATGATTGTCATATCTGTGTGTGTGTGCAGTTATTACCAGTAGGACTTGAGTCAAACTATCAAGCGTTATTTGCAATATTGTGTATTTATGCACATTTCACAACTGCCAATGCCACTAGAAAACATCCATATTAGTTCTTATTGTCGTTAAAAAAAAATAGAAATTGAAAAACACACACTATACATTTTTGCAGCATTAAGTGATATTCCTTAATGAAAAAATATAAAAGCTCCCCTTCATATGTTTGTTATTCTCTGTTATTAATTATTACACAAAGTAAATATCAATGCTGATGGCTTGTTTTTTTTCCCCCGTGTTAAGCATAATTGTACAAATTGTAATAAAGACTGTAAGATGATTTGCACTTGACTTCTGTGTGAGCTTTAATTTGTTTTTATCCTTATTGTATTGATAAGAACATCTGAGCAATATAAAAATATTGATAGATTTATGTGTATTGAAATCTAAGCATTGTACCAATGGTTTCAGAGCAATAGTTATGATCATTGTCATCCTGACATAACAGACAAATGATCACTTTATTCTATGCGCTTATCTATACCTCTATGGTAATTTCCAATTAAAGAAACTTGCAAAACATATTAGTATTATCACTTAAATACTAAACTTTCAGCAACAGCATTCTGGTTTTTCAGCCTTGAACAGTTTTTTTTTAAAGCTCTCTATTTAAAATTAAAAAGCAAATTGGGGGTAAATTATAAATCATTAAATTTAAATGCACCACTTCAAATAGTTTTTTTTTTATGAGACAAAGCTACTTACTAAATTTGGTTTAAAATTTACTATGTAATATATAGAATTATTATCAAGAAGTCTATTTGATCAACAACAACAGATAGGAACAGGGATGATCATGTGTATCATTTCACAGAGCAAAGTGACAGATTGGTCAGATATACACACCAAGATGTTATTGCTTTTTAAAAGTATAATCCTGTTATGCAGGAAGATCAGAAATGAAGTGACAAAATTTGCTAGTCATAGTAACCCTAGATATGCAAATAGTGACACCTTTCCCAACCAGTGGGGTATTAGACACATATATTCAAGTCTAAATATCCAATTCAATGACATGCCTGAAAGGGCAATACAGACAGTAAAGGGAGCTTAATCCCTCAGGTCAAGACCCTAGTACAGTATTGCTGCATGTCCTAGGTGATCATCACTGCATTGTGCAGTAAATGGCTTAGATTAACTTCTTCCTTCTACTGAAGCTTACTTATTGTGGGCCTTGACTTCCTGACCTGAAGGAAAATATGGGAGAGTTGAAAAAAAAAATCATGTTAAGCCTGGTCCCTTTTTGGACTCAGGACGTGTTAGCGCATTTTCGTATTATGTTTCAGTACTTATGTTAGATATCAGCATTATGTAGTTATCAGTAATTGTGTTTAGATTTTAGACATATTTTTATGAATTTTTAGGAACTCTTGTGTGTTGGTGGTGGTAGGAACTCTTGTGTGTTGGCGGTGGTAGGAACTCTTGTGTGTTGGTGGTGGTAGGAATTCTTGTGTGTTGGAGGTGGTAGGAACTCTTGTGATATACATCATGGGTCTAGGACTTTCATATTTCCAGGAGCTCTACTGCCACTACAAGAGGTCGGATCGAGTAACTGAGTGTTGATGCACAAATGGCAGGTCAGGACATACAAAAAACATATATACATCATGGGTCTAGGACTTATGGATGCTGAGATCTAGGGTGATGACAGACGGACGGACGGACAAAACGGATACAATAGCGCATTTCAACTTCTCGAAAATGCGCTAAAAACAGTGGAGAAATTCAGGATCTCAAGTTTCATTTCGGAAGCAATTTCCACATGCAGATAAGGCCTTAGTTTTATCAGCAGCCCCTACAACCAGGTCACACATCGTCAAGGCAACCAATGCAAAGGTATGATATTATTACTGAAATGTTATAGAATAGAAGATATTTGGTGACATGAGCAATACACCAGATGTATTCGAAATGGACGTCACATTGTAAGGATTACAATCTGCCAACTTGTGAATATATTACTACAGACAGTACAGTAATGCTTCAGAACATGTATGTAGTAACAAAATATGGCAGGCAAGTGAAACTACTAGTACTAAAAGTATGCCAAGTAGTTATATGAGATGTAAATTGGATATGTATAAGCCTGACAAGGCGTTATCTACTTGTCTATAAGCCTGATTACACTCTCACCCACATTTGGTTTGTTACTATATTATGTCTCCTTCATAAAGACACTTGAATTATTCATAATTTGATTGTGACAATCTTAAGTTCAAATAGTCTTGCTTACTTAGCAGTGCAATTCAGGTTTTATTAGTGCTATTTGACCAATAGAATGCTGTTATGTTTATTTGTCATGTTAACAGGAATTTAATAATAATAATATTAGGAATAGGTGACAAGGATTTTATTATAATAAGTGTGTGACCTGATAATGATAAACAAGTTTTTGTCTAAAGTGTGAGAGCTGTATGTGCATTTTTCTTATGGGTAAATATTGCCATGTGAGCTTGAACTGAAGTTATCAGGTGGTGTGTAGTGTAAAATGAATTGAGATTGTGAGACATATAAGGCATTTGTTACACTTACACAGATCATGGTCTTGACTGAATGCTAATTCTGTCAATGAGGCTTTGATTAATTCATTTTGAAATCAGTGGGTAAAGGAGTTAGTAAAGTCATTAAAAATATATTTTGAGCAGTTGATGTCTTCATTTTGAAAAACTAAAAAAACAAGGTAGTGGCATGGTGATTCCTAGAAGTTCAAATTTTAAAACCAGCTGTGGAATAATGGCCAATGGCTTTTAATTATACATACTGTAATGTAATATGAATTTCTAATGTAATATGAATCTCATAGCTTGAATTTATTACATAATTTTGCACCCACTTTATTTGTTCTTCACTTGAAAACTCAAAACATCTTTTCTCAAAACTACAATTATATGCAGCTTAAAAAGTTTATGATTGACATTTTAAAAAAAAGTTGTTTATCAAATATCACTATCAGTGTATAATTTATAATCGAATAAGCAACAAGAATATGATCAAAAGATACATTAAACTTTTAATGCCTCTTTTTAGCTTTTATTTTTTATAATAGCATTTCACAAATGAAGGATTTATAATATATTATATTATGTACATTAAAAGTACACAGATATACAACTAAAGTAAACTACTGTAAGTTAACAATTAAACCAACACCATAAAATAAAACAATTCAGTGCTCATAAAGGTGGTAAAGCAAGTCTTTTGTATTTGAAGTATCGAAAGAAAAAAGTGTATAATTCAATAAATATATTTTGCAGTAACTTAAAAGAAAAAATGTCTATGTACAATGTACCAGTACCACTGTTAATTTATTAGGTACCATTATATAGCGTAATGCCTCAGCCTACGGCTGCGCACACCACACTATACAGACATTTCCAACAATTTGGTAAAGACATTTCACTCTCAATAAATATAAAAATGTACAGATGTGGGCATATAACTGTCATAGATTGGTAGTTAGATGGACAAAGATCAGTGTCTGCTGAAACAGGTCTCCTGAACAAAAATCATGTCTTCAGCATGTTACTCTAGTCATGTGGGTCAATAGACAAGAGCGTTGGCAGTGGCAATGCGAAGTCTGTCTCTAATTTTTGTCATCCCCATGGCACTGAAATAATAATTTAGTATCTTGAAATAATAATTACGTATCAATATAAAGATATAATAGTCACAATGGACTCTGGCTATTTTTTGCAACGAGACAGCGAGGGGCTTAATAAAAAAATAATTTTACTTAGTGTCCAGTTTTTGACCATGGCATAAATGACAAAATGACTTAATATGTTATTTTATATTTAATCTGAGCTTATAGACCAGGGGTCAGGAAACCATGGCTAGTGAGCCAGATGTGGCTCTTTCCATAGCTGCATCTGGCCTGCAGACAAATGTTCAATTATTTTAAAAAAATGTTTTATCAGACCCCTTTGTGCTACATATTAATTTCATATCCAAAACAAACAAACAAAAACAACAAAAAATCTCCACGCCTGCATGAAGCTTAACCTCACCACAAATCAACCAGACTGCAAACCATCAGCAAAGCAATGCAGCAGCACAAGTCGCATTAATGGTAAGAAATACTCGTTATTGATTAGTAACAGTTAAACAATGTTATTAAACTTATTAATATTAAAAATAATTTTAAGATATAATTATTGTACTTTTAGTGTTGAAATTACACAAAATGCTCACATTTACTTGAATTTTAGTATTAAAATTAAACATATGTATGGCTCTCACAGAATTACTTTTCAAAATATGTGGTGTTTATGGCCCTTTCAGACAAAAAGTTTCCCGGCCACTGTCAAAGACAAAGCTGTTTGGACACAATTTTAGCTTTAAAAAAAATTATCTTTGATAGCTTTAACTTTAACAATACAAGCAGTGTATAATCTTTTAGTTAATGTTTAAGTTCAAATTATAATGCAACAAAATAATGATCCAATGTACAAAGCAACAAGTTATGTTGTAAAATTGATAATTTATCCTTGTTTATTAGCTTGTAATTCTTTTTTTCTTTGTCTTGCACTTGCAGCCTCAAGTCTTGACTTATCTTTCAGACTCTGTTCCAAATTTTTTTGTTTTTTTTCTTCTATGTCCTCTTTGAAAAATGTTTTCCTAGAGATAGATTGCAAAAAAAGAGGGAAAAGTAAGAAAAAAAAAAAAAAATTAAAGTCATATTTGCTTTATCATCTGATTGTGGTGCGCCAAAAAACTTAATGTCAATTAGTTTTCATCATGGATAAGCATGGGAGTGTCTGTAATATATAGATTAGATAGTAAGTTCATGTTTATAATTTGGCATACTTTAAAAAATCTAATGTAAAGGAAGCCTAATAAAATTTTGTGTATATTAATCACTCCACATTTTAATACATGAAAACAAACTTAATTTATGGGAAGATGAAATACTGAGCTTAAATTTGCATACCATTAACAAAAAATAATTTGTTAGGCAGTTAATGGAATGGATTGTTAGCTTTAATGTTTTTTTTATCACTTTAATACACCTTGCTTACTAAGTATAAGTACAAGAAGTGAAAGAGATCTGCCAGTGATAAACTTAATTACTGTGTGATTGTTTAAGGATTTACACAATAACAATTTCCTGTGTCTATTTCATTGTAGTTAAAAAAGCTTTACAATCTCTAAAACAGGAACAGTAATTAACCAATTTTATATATTTAAAAAAATTGAATAGAGAACTAAAATGTATTTACCATACCTATAAGAAAAGGCAGTGAAGTAGGCCAGTAAAACACTGCCAAACACAAGAGGATAACGTAAAAGCTGAAAAGTTGTGTAAACTTTCTTAACCATTTTTGTTAGGTATTGAGGTAAGATTTTGTGCTTCGATTGAATTTCAACTGAGGATACAACATAAAAAAAATGTATTAGATTTAATACAACAGAATTAAAATAGTATTAATTAAAATTAAAGTGGTTAAAAGTTAGAAATCATCTTCAAATTAAGCAATATTTTTTATAAATAATCAGTTGATCTTGACAGTCCTGGTGGGGTTAATGCTTAGTAACGCAACAGTGATGGCAAACTATGGCTTGCTTGCCACAGTTGGCACACAGAGCCTCATCAGCTGGCACTTGCCTAAATTATTACTTCTTTAATTAAACCAGCTAAACAAAACACAATTTTCTTGTTTCATTGGAGTATTGGCACTTTGCTTTAAATTAGTGGGTTTTGGTTGAATTTTGGGGAAGCTGCCCCAAAAGGTTTGCCACTAGTGATCTACAATGTGATTTTATACCAATGCTATTAACAATTATTTTGCAAAAAATTGAAAGCTTTAATAACAGCATTAAATGATATTTTATATACATTTACCTAGACTTAGAGAAGTAAAGTAAAGTTCCCCTTTCAGACCATGTTGGCCTATGGGGCAAGTAAAGGAGTGTTCACAAGTTTTTATAGCTACAGCTTACATGGGAATTGTGTGGCTAGCACAATATCCAGCCACCTTAACTTCCCTAACTGATGTCAGGTACCCATTAGGAGCTGGATGGACTCAGGGATGCCCTTGGCCACAAGGACAAGACCCAGCCTTCACTGAGACTCGAACCCGTGACTCTCTGTATGCCAGCTGCGTGCCCTGCCCCTCGACCACCGCGCCCTGTACCTGGACTTAGAACACTTACAAAAACTAATAATTAGTTAAATTTACATCTTGAACTTGAAAAAAGGTTCATGCATGGATTTACTTTGAGTTTCCCTAGTGATAGTGATTTAATGATATTTCCATAGTGCTTTAATCACTATATTATATTACACCACAATAACTTTTCATCCCATTCTATCTTCAAATATAGTAAATTATCAAATATAATCAATAACTTAATCAATTTGGCTGGCTATACTGATGACAAGATGTGAACTGTAGGGTTGAGGCGGCAATGGGAGAGAGTGAGTATAAGGTGTCCGTACAGGGGCATAAGGGAATATGGTGGAGTCTAAAAATGATAGAAAGTTACAATGTGTTTTATTTTAGTTTATTAGGTTACATTAGTCATTTAAAGTATTATTAATTAATAATGAAAATCCTATTATTTTATGTTACCTTTTGAAATAATCAGTACTTGGGTACTAGTGTAGATAATGGGAAATATTTCAAGACAGTGGACCATGGAACAAGAAGAATTAATAGGGACTTTGGAAACATGCCCCAAAAACTATTCATGCTGACGGTGTAGGGTTCGAATCCCAGTGAAGGCAGGGATTTGTTACAATTGCCAAGGTTGTCCCTGAGTCCTGAGTCCACCTAGATTCGAATGGGTGAATGGGTACCTAACACTACTTAGAAACTTAGACAAGAGACTTAGGGAAACAAAAGCGGCTAGGTGGAAATTGGAACCCTTATAACTTATAAGTTATACTTATACCCGTGACCTGTGAACACTGCCTCACTTGCCAACAGTGGCAACAGACCGGCATCGTCTGTGGACGCAATAATCTTCTGATTCTGACTGTATAGAAGGAGCATCTGTATGGCTGACTCATGATTGTATGGAGTATGGACAAGAAAGATCTGCTTTATCACTTTTTAAATTCTTTATCTGTTCTGTACAGTACCATTCGAATTAAATTATCTAGCACCTAGACTACTAGCCTAGTGAAGCCTAGTCTAGAAGTGGCAGTAGCTTCAGTAGCAGTGGCCAGTGACTTCAGTGAGCAGGCAAGCCTAGCACTAGACTTAGACCTTGGTTTCGCGATTTAAATAATGGTGTTACTCTTTTTAATCGAAGGTAACAGTTAACCGGAACCGAAAAGCAGAACACAAAAGAAATAATTTGATGTTTAATGATTATCATAATTTAATAGCTCAATAAATTAAAGTACTTCAACTTATTGCATTCACTTAGTCAAAGGCATGGGTTAAAGGTCAACCACAGTCCTCATTCTTTGTTTTTGTAATTTGTTTTTAGGTAGTGAGTATAGCCTCGTCAAAACGACCCAATATGCGGCTGCATACGCGCTCGTCCACTTCCGGTTATTGCTATTCTTAGTAACATTGTTTATAAAATGATGTTTATAAAATTGAAGAGTTACAAGTATTCACTGCGCCTTTCATTGAACCTCCGATTCTATATGTGCATTCAAACAATCTCTAAAATCTATCACTAAACCTAACCCAAAACCCTAAAAACTATAACTAAACCTAACCCAACCCTAAATACTATCACTAAACCTAACCCAAACCCTAAATCAAAAGCTATCACTAAACCTAACTCAAACCCTAAAAACTATCACTAAACCTAACCCAAACCCTAATAACTATCACTTAACGTAACCCTAAAGTCTATCCCTAAGCCTAACATCAAAACAAACCATTTTTAAAAAAAAATCTTATTCATAATCAATACATGTAGTATTGTTTGAAAAAAAAAAAAAATAGGCATCAATAAGAAATCGAAACCCGGACCTGCGATGTAGCGTACTTTCGTACTATCAATATGACCACACAGCCACACATTCACCGACGAAATTTTTAACCTTATAAAAAAAGTATTACTAAGAATAGCAATAACCGAAAGTGAACGAGCGCGTATGCAGCCGCATATTGTGTCGTTTTGACGAGGCTATACTCACTACCTTGTTTTTAGGTAGTGAGTATATTCTCGTCAAGACGACCCAATATGCGGCAGCATACGCGCTCGTTCACTTCCGGTTATTGCTATTCTTGGTAACATTTTTTTTATAATGCTAAAAAATTCAATAGTTGATTGTGGTTGTGTGGTCGTATTGATAGTAGGGTAGAACGCTACATTGTAGGTCCGGAGTTCGTTTTCATTTTGATGCCTATTTTTTTGTTGCTGTTTTTTTTTTTCAAACAATACTAGATCTACATGAATTGATAATGAATAAGATTTTTTTTTTATGGTTTGTTTTGATGTTAGGTTTAGGGATAGACTTTAGGGTTACGTTAAGTGATAGTTATAAGGGTTTGAGTTTGGGTTAGGTTTAGTGATAGTTTTTAGGGTTT